>JAUPFZ010000023.1:95000-232500 GCA_036937285.1 Euphydryas editha | reverse complement strand
GAGAAAAATTACGTCATTGTTTTTCATGTTGTTATTTGGTTTTTATTTAAAGTAAAAAGTTGTGGGGATGGGCTTCCGATGGATTTGTGACGTTTGTTTGTGTCATGCTTCATTGTGTTTGTCGCCTGAATATCGTTTGACATTATATCACTAAACTAAATATCACTCCATGCTTCGTATGTCTATTAGAATGTCTGAATTAATTGCACTTTTCGATACTGATCATATTAAAGCATGCGCTTAACAGTTATGCTCTATATTTATAAGTATTTCTATTACTATGCCATACTAAGAATATATTTATTTTTATCGCTAAAAGTTAAAATGTAAAGATATGAGATTGAAAAAATATACAGTAATCATTTCAGTATAATGTTTGTCTGATCTATGTTTTGATATACACTAGCATGAGTACTACAGGGCCATGTAATGTGGATAAACATATAATATATGTATATCAATTTACATCATTTTTTAAACATTATATGGTCCTGCGAACCGGATATTGCAACAGTAATGTCACTCGCAAAGTGTTGTCGTTAAAATGTGATTTAGACTAGCGATGAACATTACTGATCAATACGCCGTACCATCGACGACGCGCTCTGCTCGACTCTACAAGTTTTCGAAAAAAAATTTTTTTTTAATGGTAATACAAAACAATATGCATGGTTGCGTGTTCCAGGGAAAATTATCTCTTGTACATTTTAATAAATTGAAAATGTTTTATTGATGCACTTTTTAAATCCCCCGTACAACCTGAATCCATAATTATATTTCTTCTCTTCATGTCCTATGTCCCCTAGGTGGGGCAGAGGGCGTCCTATGCCATAAATGTAAAAATTTAAAGGATGACCGTGTTTTTTTGATGAACTGTAAAATTTGCAACAATACAAAGTTTCCACTAGAATAAAAAGTACAAGCGGTACTTCCCCCCGGAGCCGCGGCCACGAGCGAGCGGGCGCGCAGGTGTAGGTGTAGGTGTAGCGCAGGCGAGTGTAGTGACCGTGCGTGTGTCGTAGTAGTGCACGCGCCGCCGCGGCCCGGCTACGGCCTGCGCTCCAGCACGCTGCCCGCCGGCCTGCGCGCCTGCACCAACGTGAGTACACGCTGTCTCCCCGCCCCCGGGCCCCCGCCCCGCCCCTCGCGCGTCTCGGCCCCGCCCCTCCCGCGCCCGTGTTGCGTCGCGTCGCGTCGGTGTCGCTAACGCGTGATGTTGCAGTGGTGTCGTCGCTCCGCGCGGCGCCGCGGCCCGGCTACGGGCTGGCGGCGCGCTCGCACACCTTCTCCTCCAGCACGGCGGTGAGACAACATTACTGACGCGAACTATAACGGTGGCGGTTCTCGCCCGCGGCAAGAGAGACCTTAGAGAATATACTACTGGAGGCAGCTTCCCGTAGGCCGAAAGTGTAGACGAGGTTGTAGAGAGTGACAGACATATCGGACTACATGCTATCTCTTTCTAGATGCTACGCGATCGGTCACAGTTGACCATAACATACACCATTTCTATTCGGTGAAGTCAGAGGAGAGGGAGAGACGAGACTACGACTGGTTATACCTATCATTAGTCGTCTCGGTTTTGTTGTATGTCTCTCCTATTCGTGTCGCGAGCGCGAACCGCCACCATAAGAGACGAAGCGATCTACCTCTATGGCCCGCTCCCCGCCGGGTATACTTCCAACATTCCGTCTGTCGTGACCGGTGACCGAGATGAAATTGATTATTCTGAACTATATTCGTAATGCTCTGTACTGGAGTAAAGATAAGTTACGTTGAGTGTGTGTTGATCCAAAGATTTAAAAAAAAACAGTATCCATTATGTAATATTCACGAAATCTGTAAAAAAAATAATACCCGCTCGAGACAGATATTTGTATTGGTGTGAATATTTGTTTCCGGTCTGGGTGTAAATCCTTGTGGGTTTTCCCACCGTGCCTCGGAGAGCACGTAAAGCTGTCAGTCCCGGTTGTTATCTTACGGCGAGTTGCACGAAACCGTCGCTAACTTTCCGTTAGTTAAGTTGCAATTAATCTTAAAATTAGTTGATCTTATGATTAATTTAAAGCTGTTGGAATTAATCATCCGTTAGATAGGTCTTTAATTAAACTAAATTTTTTTGTTAACTTAATCAGATGTAGGTTTCGTGCAACAGATAATCACGATTCTTGTGATTAAATTAGTTTAATAAACACTTAAATTTAAAATTTTGTTTCGTGCAACTCGGCGATAGACACTTAGTTACGATCTTTACTCCTGGTAGGGACATTATCCGCCAACCTGCAGTGGAGTATTGTTGTAGATTAAGCTCCAACCCTTCTTCTACTTAGAGAAGAGGCCCAGCATGGGCAGGCCTGCCCAGCAGTGGGACGTTTACAGGTTGATTCAGTTCAGTTATTAGTAATTAGTCACATTGGATAAAATTTAACTAGAAAATATCAATTTCACACTTTTACACTGGTAATATTTTTATTAATTGTATATATAAATGATCCTGTGGTGATCTGGTGAATCTCTGAGACACGATATACGTTTCTTTAATACAAAACGTATTAAAGTTAAAATAGAGCGGAATCGAGGCTCCAAAGTGTTCTCAAGGGATTCGTCTATGGGTCACAGCCGGTTGTCGAGGCTGAAAACAGAGGATGGAGGTACAGCGTCGACCAGAGGTGAGATATTGGGGGAGGTTGAGAAGTTTTATAGACAGTTGTATACCTCGGTCAACCAATCTGTTTGTAGTTCGGTTGAAGATCCACGAGCTGATCTAACCCGACATTATTCCGAAGATATCCCGGACATAAGCTTGCGCGAGATTAGTACGGCTCTGGGACAGCTTAAAAATAATAAGGCACCGGGCGAAGACTGTATTACGTCAGAGCTTCTGAAAGCGGGTGGAACACCGGTACCTTAAGTCCTTCAGAGGCTTTTTAATGCCGTCTTGCTCGAGAGCGTAACGCCGGAAGCCTGGAACAGAAGTGTGGTGGTACTCTTCTTCAAAAAGGGCGATAACACCTTGTTGAAGAATTACAGGCCTATTTCGCTTCTGAGCTACGTTTATAAGCTGTTCTCTAGGGTCCTTACGAATCGTCTGACGGGCAAGTTTGATGACTTCCAACCTAACGAACAAGCAAGTTTTCGAAAAGGCTATAGTACCATAGACTACATACATACGCTGCGGCAGATTATACAAAAGACCGAGGAGTATAATCGGTCATTGTGCTTAGCGTTTGTGGACTATGAGAAAGCCTTCGATTCGATTGAGACTTGGGCCGTGCTGCGGTCTCTCCAGCGGTGCCACATTGACTATCGGTATATCAAAGTTTTGAAGTGCTTGTACAACGCTACTATGTCGGTTCGAGTACAGAGACATAGCACGAGAGCGATTCCCATGCAGCGAGGTGTAAGACAGGGAGATGTCATGTCTCCGAAACTGTTTACCGCAGCATTTGAAGACGCTTTCAAGCTTTTCGAATGGAAAGGATTCGACATCAACATAAACGGCGAGTACATCACTCACCTTCGATTTGCCTACGATATCATGTCTATGGCAGAATCCCTGGAGGACCTCGGTATTATGCTCAGTGACCTTGATAGAGTTTCTCGACGGGTAGGCCTTAAAATGAATATGGAAAAGACAAAAATTATGTCGAATATCCATGTCATGCCCACCCCGATATCGGTTGGAGATTCTACTCTCGATGTTGTTGACGAGTCTACCTAGGACAAAATGTACATCTTGGTAGGTCCAACTTCGAGAGAGAGGTCAATCGTCAAATCCAGCTAGGTTGGACAGAAAAAAAAAAACAAAAGATAAATTGGCCGGCCAGTAATACTGACGGTACTGATTATTTGAAGAGTTCGCTAGGAGTTAACTTCACCACAATAACAGCCGCGCGCCTTATCAATTTAGCGGGAGTTAGACTAAAATTGAATTTAAAAGAAAAATGTGAAATTTTTGTGGACTTAGCCACTTTCATACTGACCGCATCGAATATTGATCGACGACAGTCGCGGTGTCACCTGCGCTCATCGACTACTGGTGACGCGTTGATTAATATTGTATGTTATGTTGCTATCAAGAATGATATTGTAGTTTTCAAAGAGTAAAAGAATTGTTAAAATCTTTTAGAGTTTATTTATTACAAACAAAATTTTACTTTTTGCATATTAGCATGATGATTTAGTACTAAATCCAGCCATATGTCCGCGGTATTCCAGGGTGACTTTACGTTCAGCGGTCTCGGGGACAAGACGCACAGCACCGACTTCAGCAGCGGCAAGTCAGACAGTGAGTGACGTCACACTCATTCTTACACCTCACACTATTCTTATAATATATTATTGTAATCGTAAGAACACCCACCCAGTAAATAATCTTTAGTCCCACTTCGGGCGCCAACATTTATAATGAAGTGTATACTTTATACCATGCGGCTATTTATATAAATATATATTTTATGGTTTTCCCTATAAGTATAATATTCAATGTATTTTTATCACTAAAATAAAAAAAAAACATTGAGTAAGTTTTTCAGAAATGACTTTTGGATCGTTCCCATACCTGCGTATCCATATTAATATTTTACACTGAAATTACAGTGACCAATAGAATATAGTATTGAGTTACATTAATTACATTCGACAATTTGTAACGAGGGGCAATTGTTAATTTAGTGCGCTCAGTGCGGACGGACCTCTGCCGTAAGTACCGCGCGCGCCTCGCTTGAGAGCCCTCAGCGCCGCTACTACGCTTCTCACTGTACCCCTGTTCCGTAAAACGTATCTTTTAACAGCACTATATATTTTTATTTTATTCGTTCCGGATGTCTTTGCTACGCAATACTGTTGTACGTTTATTTATATTAATGTGTATCATATGAAACAGTAGTGTCGCGCGGGAGTGTCGGTATAGTCGGTATATATTGTGTACACGCTGTAGGAAGGCATATCATAAATACTTTGTATTCATTCCGTCCTCGCATCACGGCAAGGAAAAGGCGCAAGCTTCGTCATTTATCTATCACGGCATGATCGCTTAGCTTTTAAACGATATTTCGATATATTTAAAAGTACGTTTCGTCGGACGCTAAAATATATCTGCTTTTAAACCACATTATTTATTTTTTCAGTATCTGCCGGCTCCATCACGGATGTGGATAGAAGTGCTGTGGTGAGTGCAATCACTGTACTGTATGGATCTGTAATTGAGGCTCAACAGAGCATCTCATCACAATACGGATTAGCGGATGGTCTCATATGAAATTTCCTTGCGATGATTTTTTTCACCACCGAGTATGAAATTAATTTGAGAATAAGCGTTTGTAACTTCAGCAGTAGTAGCTAGATTCGAACTTGCGATCTCTCGGTTATGATGCTCGTACTATTTATCTATCTCGTCCGAGAGAGAGTGCGTAGAGTACGTACGCACGCACTACTACGCTCGCGCGTGACGCGTGTGCGTGCAAGTGTGTGCGCTTGTGTGTGTGCGTGTGTGCGTGCGTGTGCGCACGTGCGGCGCGTGCTATGTTTGTACTCGAGCTTCACGTCGTGTCGCAGACGACGGACGGCGGCGTGGCGGTGCGCAGCGGCGTGGTGTCGGCGGCGGGCGGCGGGGCGGGCGGCGCGCTGGGCGGGGCGCTGGGCGGGGCGGGCGGCGCGGTGGGCGGCGTGGGCGCGCGCGGGGGCGGCGTGCGGCGCTCGCTGCCCAACATGGCCACGTCGCACCTGCTGCACGAGCCCGCCAAGCTGTACCCCTACCACCTGCTGCTCATCACCAACTACCGCCTGCCGCCCGACGTCGATCGGCTCAACCTCGAGGTGACCGCTCCCGACTCACGAGTCCTCTGTTCTTTCTCTCCCCCCTCTCTTCCCTCCCTCTCACATCTTCCGCCTACTCTTTTGCTGTAAATCTATTCAGTTAAACGTTTCGACCATTATTATGACTTCTTATATATTACTATTCTATATTCTTCCCATAATAGATTTGATCGATTCATATTTCGTGTTGCGCTATGCCTGCGTGTAGGTACGTGTAAATGTTCAACCGGCCTTATGCACGTTTCGGAGAGCAAATAGATAGTTACAGGCAAAAATATGGGCGACAAAATACAATGATTTTCAACAGGATATCGAATCTGTATTTTTCAGAATTTCTGTTCTTCAAAGTTTCTGTTTTTAAAAGCTTTATAACTCGCTGCCGACGCGTTCATTTTTAAACTTTCATAACTAACTACATTTTTTAGAAATCTATTCTTAGATCTTAGAAAGTGATTACGAGGCTGATAACTGATTATGCCTTACAGCGCCACCTGTCGGACGCCGAGTTCGAAGCCATCCTCCAGATCGGGCGCCAGGACTTCTACCGCCTGCCGCAGTGGCGCCGCAACGAGCTCAAGCGACGCGCGCGCCTCTTCTGAGCTCCGTCTCTACCCTCCCCCATTCCTTCGTCCTCAACATTTCCTCCTCTCTCTCTCTCCTCTCACTTTGGAACTCTTTTAAGTTATTTATTCGTCTGTGTCCTCGTCTCGGGGAGAAGCGAGCCGTCGCTGATGTACCGCTTCGACTGTTCGTGTTTAAGAATAATAATATATTGATATTATAAAGATTTTTTTCACATAATATTTTATTTTTAAGTATGGTGTCTGATTCACCGGTATGCGAGCGGAAGCGAGAGTTCATGGAACTCTGTCGGGCTACTTCGATTTTAAATTACCGACGATCTGACTCCGCCGGGGTCCGGGCTTTGGCACTAGACTGAGAGAAGTGATATTTTTAATTTAGAATTTATGGTGCTTTTTAATTGAAGATATTGGGGATTCGGTGGTTTCGATATTATGATCTTTTGCTTTCCTATATTAATACTGGCCTTTTTCTTTCAAAGCACGCACCGGTCGCTCTCGTCGCACCAAAAGTCGGACCCCGACTGCGCAGTTACGTAGTAACGCCGTAGTAGATACACGATTACATAGATGTAACTTATAATATATCGATGCCTTGTATGTATATGTATAGAAGATATAATATATGGCCGAGTGCGAGCGTGACCTCCGTTACTTTAGTGAGAACCAAATATATCTATTATACGTAGGGGGAGCGCAGTTCGCGTTATGTTTAGTTCGGCCACCGATAGACGTCGCTGCGAACGACCGCGCGGGTCGCGAGCGCTCGGCCCGCGCCTCCGGCGGCTACCGACAGACGCCCGGCCACTGTAGACTATCTACCTGTTACTGCGTCCCAGAGAAAATGTTTCGACGTGAAATACATACAAGTCGAGTTTAAATTCTACCGCTACTGTCTAATTTGCAGGTAGATAGGGTACGGTAACCGGGCGATAGTGAACTGTGAGGTCAAGCGCTCGTTCGCGGCAGTCGTCGGCTGCGGGCGCGCCGTGTTCCTAGCGAGTGTGTGCGTGTGCGTGCGTGTGCGCGTGTGTGCGTGCGTGTGAGTGGTGTGCGTGCGTACGTGCGAGCGTGTGCGGCCTGTGCGTGTGTGTGGGTGTGTGCATGGGAGCGTGCGGCGTACTTGTGATTATTACGATTGTTTTTAATATTATTTTAGCCAGATATGTTTAGGGTTGCGACTTAGCGCGCGTGAGGCCGCTCGTCGAGCGCTTCGCCGGTTTTTGTTTTTTAGATAAGAGTATTTATGTGCTATTTCAAATTAATAAATGATAGAATTTTAAAATTATTACTACCCAATGATCGGTGTTCTTACGGGGTGACCGCTCCGAGGTCCCCTACTCGCGTCACTCGATGATTTTCGCTTTTAATTTGTAGACTACGAAGTGTATTGATCGTCGATTCTATATCTTGTAATGTATGTACTGTACCTAACTTCCTATTTTGTACGGCTCTATGAAAAGTGTTGATCGATAGTTCGAAGATATTTTGGTTAGCCTTCTTTATGTTAAGAAGTAAGCTTTATATAACACGTATACACCGGACCTTGCCTCGACGTCCGTGCGAGCTGTTGAGATTGTATCAAACAATATATTTTCAGTGTATATGTTAAAATATACTTGCCAGAGGTTTATCCATTGATTGCATAATTTGGATAAATAATTGACAAGTTTTTAATAATTTGTAAATATTGAAGAGTAACCGACTTGATTTAACTGCTTACATTGTGATAAAGATAATAGACGTATTGTCACATTTTATATTATATAGTAGTAAAAAACAATTATTTTGCTGGTCAAAAGTTTTTTTCTTTTAATTACCAGAGTACTTGTATCATTTCATAGTTCTAATTAATGTTAATTGGTTACTCTTCTTTACCTATTATTTTTGTTGGGACAAGAAAATTAGTATCTGTAATAATAAACCTGCGAACTGGAGCACCAAGCGAAAGCAATTTTATCAGTGATTTTCAAAGCGAAGAATATGCTTTTAAATAAAAATTGCATTTCTGACTATTACTTAGTTTTTATTACACCCAGCACCCTTATAACACAAATATTTTAACAGCAGCCGGCGGCAGCAGTGCCTTGTGCAATGTCGTTCTATGTCGGTCTGTTGTATGTCTTGCAGAAAGACTCGAATATCGGTAGCTCGTTACCTGTGGGAATTTAATAAGCACGTCTGGACAATTCGTTACATTTTATTTAGAGCAATAAAAAATTTCAAAATCAGCAGGGCTACTTCAAGAAAACAAATTTCTAAGGTTAATGATACTAGATGACCCAGACGATTTCGTCCATTAATAATATTGTGGGAAAATTAACAAACAATAGACTCCACTGGTTCGATCCTAGTGTAGTATATGATCGCACTTCAAACTATTTTAAAAATAACCAAAGTAGTAATCACAACGACATATTTACGTTTCTTTTTTGTCTTTGTTTTAAACAGTTTTGAACATATGTGTCAATAATAAATTATTATTATTATTGAAATGTTATAAAAAAAATTGTGTGTGTCAGCTCCGACTCACGACTGGAGTTTACTCCTTAAGTACGATTGTCTAAACATACGCAAAAAGAGTTTATCCAACTGAAAATAAGATTAATACCATATGAAAGGGTAAATTAACAAATTAATGAAAATAATATACATATATAAATATATATTTATTCATTTTATATACATTTATTATAACTAATCGGATTTTATATTATAAACAATGTAAATATTTGCCTGACATGAACATTGCTCATATAAAAAGCTCTAAAGAAATGATAAAACAAATTAAATGTTTAAAAAAATGTATACATTTCAAGAATAATCAAAAATAAAAATGTATGAAAGTCGACCTATGCATGTCCACCTTAATACACTCACAACCAAATTAGAAAGTTGCGCACCATAGGTGCACCCGCACCAAAAAAGTAACGAGGTCATTCATCAGTATACTTTACCTCTCATATTTTTCTCATACCGGGCGCCTTATATATGAAAATCGATTCTTAAGGAGTAAACTCCAAAAATTATTTTACACAATGTTGTTATCATTTTTCGAATCTCACTTATATGTATAACTTATCTACTCTTCTTTAACACACTGTTAACAATGTCCATAGTAATTTTACTAAAGGAGGATGGGCATTTTGGGCCACGAGCGAACAAAGATGACACCTATAGTAAAGTGTAGGTCTTATCAAGTTATGCATGCCGCTATAAGACATTTTCCTAAAAAACCACTCTTTTACTTAGTTATGGTACAATTATGTAGTACCATAAAATCTGCTTGAAAATGTGAAGTTTCTTGACGTTTTAGAGTATAACTCATAAGGGTAAATAGGTGGCGCCAAAATTTTTATTTATGATTATTTATTATTTTTGAATTATAACCAAGGTGTCGCTCGTGTTCTTTCATTCTACTTTAAGCAATAGCTCTGGCATATCCTTGTTTGTCACGAAAAATCCTAATCATGTACATAACTTTCATTTGTGTTCGCTCATGGCCCAGATATCCATATAAAATGCGCATGGTCCTTTGAGTAGGAAGTTTTTACGTACCACTGTTTTGCAATAAAGGAACTCAGTAATTTTACTACTCAACTTTCAAAATATTACAAATCATCTGGCGCAAAATTACTAATCAATTACTATTGCCAATCGTAGTAAAATTAAATTTCAAAACTGCAACCTTTTATAAAATTAATAATTAATTATTAATTAGGTACTACAAATCTGACAATTACAAAAACAGTTGTTTAGTACTTTAGCTATAACAAAATGTTATATTACAGCAAATGCGTATTAAAATTGAAATACAATATTTTTTAACAGAAGATGATACTACTTTAATTCTATACTCCATGCTTTTGACAGAGTGAAGCGATTTTGATGAAAAAAAGACAAATTTTTTGCCCTAGGCTATGCTTTAGATTTTCATGCTGAATTTTCAAGACACTTTATTAGTCTTTATCGCCTTCAAACAAACAGACAGGTAAAGACGATATAAATATGAAATTTACAATTTTATTACTATGAGTGTAGGTGATGTATTAACAGCGCGTACTCACGCTCGACCCAGCCGTGGTGCTCGTGGCAGTCGAACCGCATCGGGCCGCACACCGACTCGTACACCTTCGAGCGCGAGCAGATCACGTCCGCCCTGCGGTGCGGTAAGTACATAAGCGTACAGTACTGCTGCGCAGTACATTGAACGACGCGCAGTGCACTGAGACCCGCGATAATTGGTGTGCGTGCATTGAGCGACGCGCAATGGTCGAAGCGGAGTGCACTATCGCTCGTCACATATAAATAAAAAAAAAAAGTTATACAGAAAGGAGAAAGAGGTAATGTAAAGCCATTTGAGTTGAGCTCGATGGTGAGAAATGTGATCAAATCCAGATTGTTTAAAGAATTCTGTATTAATTGTATAAAGAGCAGGAGTCGCAGCGGAAAAAGCTGAAATAACTAAACGCCACAAATATTCGTCATTTATCCCAAATTACGTTTTTGTGTCGTTTGCAGTCGAAACACTTGGACCTTGGAGTAGCGTGCAAAAAAAATCTAAAAGAATTGACCGCACGTCTCGCCTACACTGGTGAACACTGGTACACAGGAGGGCTGGTGCATTTTTGTACCTAGAGAATCGGAATTGTGATTCAACGGGGAAATGCTGCCAGTATTCTTGGCACCATTCCACTCGGACATGATTTTTACTATTATATGTGTAGTGTTGTTGATACTAACTATTTATACTATTATTGCAATAGTTATAAATTAATAGGGAGTTTATAAAAATATAAGTCATGGAGTCGGTTCCAAAGTTCGATGGAATCGAAGGCTTTCTCATAGCTAGTCCATAAACGCCAAGCACATATTTATACTCCTCGGTCTTTTATATAATCTGCTGCAGTTTATGTATGTGGTCTATGGTACTATAGCCGGAATTTTCGGACACCGGCTTGTTCAGGAGGCTGGAAGTCATCAAAGCCCGTCACACGATTCGTGATCTATTGACGTGATGATTTATGATCCTAGAGAACAGCTTATAACATTGCTCAGAAGCGAAATGGATCTGTAATTTTTCAATAAGTTGTTAGCGCCCTTCTTGGTGAAGAACTTTACTCACAGGTGTTCTACCACGCAATTGTCAAGAAACTATTAGACAATTCGTGCTTAAAGCTATCGGGATCTGGTTGTGTGCGTTAAATAGTCGGAGTGCAGACTTCGTAAGGCGAGGCCATTCATGTTAGACATTAATGTTCAGCCCCTAACCAATAGGTGATCACTCCCGGTTTTCATCTTATGGGTCACGAAGACATCATTGAATATTTGTCGCCTGATGGTAATGATGAAGTCTATTTCATTTTTAGTGATTGATCTAGGCCCATTTTCTGTGAGGCGGCTTTTGAAATAAAGAGTTCATCATAAAAAATCTCTCCTTCTCCAGGAAATCAGCCACTTTCTATCCGAATGGCCCGAGTCTCTGCTCATCGTCTCGTTTTTTGTCTATCTAAGCGTTAAAATCTCCTTATAACAACATTGAAGTAAGGTTTACTTCATTACTTGGATGTCCTCATATATATCTTCAGCGAATATTTCTCAGACAGTCTGAGCATAAGGTATGTAACCTTGCTCGACACACTTCCGATGGTTACAATATTTCTAAATAGTATTTGAGGCATCCGAGGACCATAAACACAACACAGCCTGCTTGGGATACCTTCCGGTAGTAGAAAAGGTTACTGAATTTCGCAGTTATTGTATCCCTTCTTTAGATAAACCCAATATATTCCATTGTAGCCTGTTTATTTTTCGTCTTCTAGCTCAATAATCTTATCACCTGACATCAAAGTATTTGTATGCTATCAGGGCCAGATGTTGTCGTAGGTGGGAGCGGAATGCCCTGCTGGCCGTGATAGTCGGAGACCTCTCACTGTCGAGCGTGGTCCGCTGCATGCTCGGCAGCGAGAGGTGTTGGTCGGCAGTGGTCTCCTTCTGTGAGGAGGTCATGGCATTGAAGGAGGCCGTGGAGCGGGATCGGGAAGCAGACGCTAACGCAAACCCGCTCCGCAGGAGACGACCGGGGGGAAGGAGGCGCCGTTACGAGCTCCTTCACCCTCCGCAATAGCGTGGGAGGGGCACCTATTATCCTCTCACTCGCCACCAGGGAAATAGAGCGCTCATGGTGCCCGCGAGCACTCTATAAGCGAAGGCGGTCCGCATAGGCGGGCCAACCGTCGGGGCGTCACGGTTGCATGCGAAAACGATCCCGTGGCGCCCCACTACGACGATGAGGGCACCGCTGGGTTTTAGTGCGGTATTCTGGCACGTTCTGCCGTGCCAGCGAGTCCCACATACCCGTCGCCTTCGAGCGGCGGGATGCGTATTTGCATTTCCCAGCGAAAAAAAAAGGTGGGAGCGGAATATTTGCCGGAGATTCTTAACATCCACTCCCCTACCGTTACGTAAGACCGTTACGTATAACCAGCAATAGTAGGGCCACCGAGGACTGGGGTCCTGGGGTCTGTAGAGCTGGTCATATTTGAGCGGGTTTGTCAATGCTCACTATTCTTTGTAGACAGATTGGTGAACGCAGTCTTACATACTTACCAAACAATAACACTTAAGTACTGTAACATGCTTAACACATTCGCTGCCGGCCACTCGGATCCGAGTAGGGCTAGGTGCATTAGCTAGGTGCCGTCCACTCAGATCAGAGTATCTCGCACGTTCATTTTCCTTTTCCCTTTTCTCTTTTCAAAATCTCAAATCAAAATTCTCATTTTTATGGCACTCAATGTGCACATTGAAATGAGAATTTTTTTATCTACAGACGCCAATTTTTAACTGGCCTAAGGAAAATGAACGTGCGAGATACTCAGATCCGAGTAGACGGCACCTAGCGCCCTACTCGGGTCCGAGTGGCTGGCAGCGAATGTGTTAAGCCACAAAGGGGCAAATTAACTTACTTCACCACTTCCCAGCAGTTGAGCCACTCTCTAATACAGTCGGTCGTGTTGAAACTGTTCCGATGCAGCAGATCCATCTTTATGTACTTGAAGTGCCGCGGTGGCGAGAAACCGAACAGTTGACCGCGCGTAAAACCACGCTCTAAATAATATCGTTGTTATAAGAACGATAAATCTCGCAAAAGAAATTGTACTTTAATTAGTAACAGATAGATAGATAGATACATCGTAAATAAATCGTTATTAACGAGAAGGTGGATCACCCGATGGAGCTACTTCATTAGAGTCACAGCTGTGTTGCTGGCTAACTGGATAAAGGACAATAGGAATTATCAAAGGATGAGGGAAAGACGAAATATTGACTACGTTGATGGATAACTTAAAATTGTAAACGGGTCATTAAGTACACTATCGAAATTTATATGTATATTATAAAATAATTTACCATAATTAACAAAGTATATAGCAAGAAGTGAATAAATAATTTTAAGCACAAGCATTATCTTTGACTACCAAATGCGATACTCAAAAGTTCGCCATGTCAATCTAAAACATTAGCTAACATCAGATGTGGCAATTAAACTTCCTAATGGAAATGATTACATGTTGACTATTAATTAACTGATAACTCATCACAACTAGTTTTTTTTAAAATAAGTATCAAAGACGACAGAGAGTTAAAACAAATACTAAGCTTATAATTATTATTCTTAAATCAATCAAAGTGTTGCTTAATATATATTCATATTTTTGAACTTGTAATCAATGCAGTATATTATACCACGCTTAGTCATTTCGGGGTTAGGTAATACTTTAATTATGCTTTCGGCAGTGATCAAATCTGTGTCTTCTATTATAGGCCATGCAAAGATACTTACCTTCCGTCGTACAAACTTTACTTCCCAACGACTATCCACTTTTATTGTACAACACCTACATAATATTTAAGTCCCTTTTTATGAGCATATTTTACAATCACCAATTTGTTAATATAAACATTTTGAAGTTTCTTGGGTTCCTCTCATTTTCTTTGTCTTCATCATCGTGAGAAATCAAACGGGTAGAGCAACTACCCGTTTGATTTCTTGAAATTTTCAACACCGATGATCGATTTATTTCATTATTTTTGTTTTCTGAGTCTATGAGATCTTCAGCTTCCTCTTCCATCTATTCGCTATCTTCTGAATTTGCATAAGGTATTTCATTTTCTGAACCCACATTCTGTACTACTACTATCATTTTCTAAATCTTCAGATTTTTTCTTCCCTTTTCTTTTCTGCCCAATTTTTTATTAGTTTTAGACCATTTGGGGTGACAGCGTAAGCCGTACCGGGATATTCTTTATCTGCAGGTGCCTTCCACAGATCCCAAATATTTTTGCTTTCAAAATTATTAAAGGTGGCGCTCGGCCTCCAGCAGTATTAGCAGCTAGCACAAACGTTGTCTTTTCTCTTCCCGATGTACTAATAACTCTAGATAAGCTTTCACCCTTTTCCCCAACAATTCTGGATTTTGATGGATCTATACTAAGGCTGCTTTCATCCAAATTCTAGATGTGTTGGGGCTTGTTTTCTAGGTTCAACTCTGTCAAAATCTTTTTCAAAAGATTTAATGAGGTGACCATGACTAATGATATAATGAAAATTAATGAAGAAAACTGGGCAATAGCCTATAGGGTTGTCACGACCGACAAAACCAGGTGGGCTATTAATACATTTCACCCTTTCAAGTCGGCAGGGCCAGATGGGGTTTTTCCTGCCCTATTACAATGGGGAGGTGAGACCCTACTTGCACTGCTAACCATCATCTTCAGGGCGTGTCTAGCGCATGGATACGTTCCCAGAGGTTGGAGAGAGGTGAAAGTTATCTTCATACCTAAACCAGGTAAATGCGATTACTCTAATCCTAGATCATACAGACCAATCAGCCTCACCTCCTTTGTACTAAAAACATTGGAGAGGCTGTGCGAGAAAGAACTGAGGGAAAACTACCTCCAAAAATTACCCTTGCACCCAAACCAACATGCGTACAGTCAAGGTAAATGCACCGATTCTGCACTCCAGGCCGTGGTAAGTGTCATTGAAAGTGCAATATCGGATAAAGGCTTCTGTCTGGGTACCTTCTTAGATATTGAGGGTGCTTTCGACAAAACAAAATTCATCAAAATAAAAGAGGCCCTACAACGTCATGGAGTATGTACAACTCTAAGAAATTGGATTGGAAACATGCTTCAGGGTAGAATATTACTGCTCGTTGAGGGTGAATCGCAGAAGGCAATTGTAGCAAAAGGTTGCCCGCAAGGTGGCGTGATCTCGCCGCTTCTGTGGAATATGGTGGTCAATGACCTCATTACTGCCCTCAATGACCATCGCTACTACACGGTAGGTTACGCACACGATCTCGCGATCCTGATACGCGGAAAGTTTGTCAATACTATATGTGAAGTTACGAACGCAGCATTGAGAATCGTGGAGAAATGGTGCGGAGACAACGGCTTATCAGTGAATCCTGCAAAAACTGAACTGGTAATGTTTACGAACAATAGAATCTTTGGAAACTACAAGCTGCCCAAGCTGTTCAATACTGAGCTCCAGCTGGCTAACGAGGTAAAGTATTTAGGAGTGATACTCGACAACAAGCTCAACTGGGGCGCGCATCTAGATGCGAAACTAAGTACAGCCACCATATCCTTCTGGCAGTGCCGTAGAATGATAGGTAAGACGTGGGGCCTCTCCCCAAAAATCGTTCTATGGCTCTACACAGCAGTGATACGGCCCATAATATGCTACGGAGCTGTTGTATGGTGGCCTCGCACCAAACTCATAACGGCACGTAACAAACTACAGAGCTTCCAACGATTAGCATGTTTAGCTATCACAGGAGCCATGAGGACGACACCAACTGCAGCGTTAGAAGTTATGCTGAATCTCCCAGCCCTCCACCTATTCATAAGGCAGGAGGCAGCTTCTACAGCGGTAAGGTTAAAGACACTTCATCTTTGGAAAGGAGACTTGTCCCCCCAAGCGGAGGTTCTAAATGAGGTGATGGAAAAAGAACCAATGCTGCTGGCGGTAAGCGACAAACTTCCAAAGCAATTTGTTGTCGACAAAAAATATAAAATACAGCTTCATGAAGATCCAAACGAAGCCCTGAACACAAAGGACGTAAGGATCTTTACTGATGGCTCTAAGACTGGATCAGGTACAGGATACGGTGTATTCTCCGAAGATCTCAACATACAAATAGCCGCCCCTCTGGGTGCTCACAACACCGTCTATCAGGCGGAATGTATGGGTATCATAGCAGCGGCCTCAGCTACTCTTGTTCGAAAGGTAAAGAACTACTCCATCCGAATCCTCTCGGACAGCAGATCAGTACTACAAGCTCTTCAAAGTCACTCTATCACCTCAAGACTTATCTACAACTGTCACCAATCCCTGATGGAGGTATGTAATAACAACAATAACGTAACTCTTCAGTGGATCAAAGGTCACAGTGGCTCCCGTGGTAACGATGCCGCTGATGAAATGGCCAGAAGAGGTTCGGAGATGGCTGCAATTGGGCCAGAACCAATTGTCCCCCTTCCTACAGCATGGCCTACATCAGTCATTCGACAACACACGAAAGAGCTACATAACAAATACTGGATGGAGGTGAGTGGATGTAGACAGGCGAAACAAGCTCTCCCACACATAGATCGGAGACTGTCTCGTAAGTTAATGAATCTCACTCGCCCACATTTACGCAAAATTACTCATATTATTACGGGCCACGGCCCATTCAACAAACATCTGTTTAATGTAGGTGTTACTGACAGCCCCCTGTGCAGAGCCTGCCTGGAGGCAGAGGAGACGGCCGCCCACATTATTCTGGAGTGCACGGGCGTGACCACCTACCGGGCCAGACATCTGGGGTCACCGAGGACTCTCTCCGAAGTCATTGGTGACACCAGAGGTTTGATAAATTTCTTACAGGAGTTAGGGTGGCAAGACTAGCTGCCCACTCCCACACGCAAAATAGGCGCACAGTGACGTCGAGTTGCGGAAACAAGCCCGTGCCTTACAAGATACAAGATACAAGAAGAGTCATAGTCGTGCGGACTCTTCTGTCCAGGGCGTCGAGCTCAGTTTCGTCGTCAGTTTTTCAGCTATATCAGGCTGGTCAAGCCTGACGCCTAATCCATTGAAAGCTATTCTGACGGAGCGCACAATCCTTGGCCTAGTGTTGCCCGACCTGAAGCTTTGCAGTCTGCCAATGAGGGCCCTGGCCAAGCTGATACGGCGTTCTATTCTCTTCTTCCAGGCTGGTACGTCACTATTCTTATTAATAGTGCGTCCAGGCTCCCGGGTTTTGGCTCCAATAAAGCGGTGTACCGCTAGAGCAGCACCAAAGAGAATAGAACCCGTATCATCCAAGCCTAGACTGCCATCCAAATATGGAGGTAGCAGCTTGTTAGCTGCCTCAATGGCAACCCGCGTCGCAGCATTAAGAGGAAGACGGGATAGTCGTGGCCTCTGTTCCAGAGGAGCGCTCCGGATCTCGGAAATCGCCTCCTCCAAAATCCCTCTCATCTGCTCTACTTTTTGGGAGACTGCTTCTTCAGCGATCGCATCCACAGGCACTTCGCTACGAACGCTTCCCTGTTGCGTTGCAACTGCGTTATGCTCTGCAGATACGGGTTCGACTTCAGGAGCAGCCTCACGTCGTAATCGTTCGAGCTCGGCGGCGTTGAATACGCCCTTTCGTTGGATGTACCGAGCTCTATCTGCCAAGTTTTGCTCCGTGACATTTAAATTTGGCTCGAGCAGCAGGAACTCGCGGTGCATTACTGCTCGGTAGCCAGTCCGCCCGGTTTCCCCCCCTACAGCCCTAAAATACGCGCGCATGACATTTCGATTCATCTCCTGTGTCCATCTCATGCGGCGTACTCCACCAGCGGCGGGCGCCAAATGCTGAGTCCCTGGAGACTCTGTCGGCGCCAAGCCAACTGGTGGGGATGATGGAGACACCGGCCGGCTAGGTGGTGGTACCGGTCGGCGGGGGTTGCTGGCGGCCCGCATGCTGCCACGTCCAGCGCCAGCTCCAGACGTGCCCTGGCGACCCCCAGGCAGCGGCCCTATGCGCTTTCCTTTATCTCGTACCATCCATAAAAGTAGAGTGCTAGATTACTCCCCCGGAGAGGCACTCACGCTCTCCGAGGAGGCTGCGTTGGTTTTGTGCAGCTTTAGTTGCCTTTAGTCGCCTTTTACGACACCCTAGGCTGAGGATGGGTTGGTCCTATTCTACTCTGCCGGGAACCACACGGCGGTTATTATTATTATTATTATTATTATACATATACATTTTTCCCTATTTTCCCTTTTCTTGTTCCAATACACCCCGGTTTAAGTATCAATAGAGACAGCCTATATTTTGTTAAATATTTTTATATGTAAAAATATAAGATATAAGATATTGTATAATTTTTTATCATTTTGGTAAAGTACAAATAGGCGGAGAAATTTTAAAAATACTTATTGTTCATATTTTTATGAATAATATAGAAA
This sequence comes from Euphydryas editha, assembly GCA_036937285.1. Classification (NCBI taxonomy): domain Eukaryota; kingdom Metazoa; phylum Arthropoda; class Insecta; order Lepidoptera; family Nymphalidae; genus Euphydryas; species Euphydryas editha. Next base: position 213,588 of record JAUPFZ010000023.1, on the reverse strand, counting down.
ATTTGCTGTGTGAACTTCAAAATCGTACCTATTCCCCATTTTATAGTAGCTATTTATAAATATCGACGAAAAAATATAATTATTTTTTTCCGTCAGGCAACACATGGTTTGGCACAGTAACAGAATATATAACTATTTTTTACAATGTTTGAATAGGTACTTATTATATACTCTTTGGTACTGCTTTATTTTTAGCAAATGGTAACCCGTTACAGACGATCGTCGATCGCGCGTGCTAATCATATTCACATCGCACTTTACGAAATCAATTTTAGTTGTACCTATGTTCTGTTCTAAATTTTGGATGACTGTGACGAAAATAGTGTAGCGAAAATGACATTGATATATTGGTAAAAATAAAAAAAAACCTATCAATTTACCCATATTGTGATTATTTTATAATAAGTGTTAGTATTTTGTGAGTATTATGAACTTTGAGGACTATGAAACTCTTCCGACCCAGAGCTCCATCACACACATGACCGCCGGAGCGATAGCGGGGGTGATGGAGCATTGCGTAATGTACCCTCTGGACTCCGTGAAGGTAAGCCTTCAGAGATGAACTCTGAGAGTTCCTTCTGACAGCATGCCGTCCTGGTCGGGGGCTAGGTCTGCGACGTTGACAACCTAACCTAATCATGCCAATTGATGCCAATGATAGTTTTTCGGCTGTCTTGTTACGCCACAACTGTTAGCTGCTACTAGTTATATAAAAGCCTTTTTACTTCAAATTTAATAATTAGTAAAATAAAAACATATTTTAATATCAATAAAACTTTGATTACAATGGGTTGACATTTATGTTAATGATTTGCCAAAATCTAATTAAGCCCCTTTTCACTTTTTTTTTGTTTTAGACATATATTTAAAAAAAAATTAAGATAAAAATATATAATATGTATGATATATGATACAACAACATTATGTTTCATATTTTGATTACCATTATTTAACTCTTTTATTTTAGCTTATTTTCATTCAAGCTTTTGATGTAAATAAATTAGGACAATGTTATGATCAGCTTGTATTTAGCAACTGACCTTGAAATATAAATTGTCTTGGATTGATAGTGATAAACAGATAAGACACAGCTAAAAAACTTCTAATGTTACAAGTTTAGTTCAGCTTTATTTATTTATAATTAAATTATAAATAGATCTTATAAATATAACTTATTATTACATTAAGGGGTTTCGTTGTTTAATCATTTAATATTAATGTTCAGAGATAAGTATTGTTAATTAATATTTACACTATGTTGATGAGTATGACATGTTGCTGACTGTTGATTTTGTATCATGTTTGCTCTGCTTATAATGCTTACTGCTCTTATGAGAGGTAACTTGCAGTTTTATAGCCTATGTATGTAAAAAATCCAAAATACTGTAAAAAGTTTTAAAGAAGTCAGCATTTGTTGTATTTAAATACGTACTTTGAGGCTGAGGTTTTAGGAATTTATATAATTACTTAATTTTAGGTAAAAAATATTATTCATATTTATATTAAATATGATTAAAATAATGTTACAAATTAATAATTTTTAAACTTTACAAATTGACATAATTAGGCCTCCATAAGAGTAATGTAGAGTGACACTAAAAGGATAGGATATTAGAAATCGGAAACAATTATTATTAGATACTAATACAATTTAAAGGTGAATCAAAAACAAATATATATTTTAGATTAACTATTTTGTTTTTTCCAAATTTAATTTAGTCTTTAGCAATAAAATATTTAAAAATAGATTATTTTAATTCTGTGCAAGACATATATTGTAGATGTGACTTTTGTTATTTTAAAAATTTCGAGTATAAAGCAGTGATCAATATATATTATGTGACATCAGAATTTATATAACCTTATTGTTTTAAACATTGAAAAATATATTTTGTATGTTACTGTAAAATGGTTAATCTTATAATGAAAAATACATTTCCATTGGAAGCGAAAGTATCATCTGTCTGGATAATGTCATTATGTTACCAAATATCTAGATCGATTGATATTAAATCTGCTGTGTCCACTTTTCTAATGTTGCCAGAAGATTTTCCTAATCATGGTATCTGGTGTTTGTAATTTATATACAAAAATTTAGTATTTTAAAATGATATTTGCCGAGCCCCAGTTGAGCAGTGTGACGGATTGAACTCCAATCCTTCTACAAAGGAGGGTGGATTTAGTCCAGCTGTGGGATATTTACAGGTTTAAATCTATCTTTCATTTAATATTATTGCGTAGTTACTAGTCAGACAGGATGGTTTTACTCAAGTTTTACTGCTTGTAAGAGTCTAGAGCTTATAGTTATAATTATACAAAAATTTCATTATAATTGGTTCTATAATTTGTAAGATTGATACATTTATAAAAACAGACAACAATTATAAAAATTATTGTGTTGGCTGAATAGCAGTAGAAAAATGTTCAAAGACAGAGTTGGCCTCGCCGCAATTATAATTTATGTATAGATATTATTACTCGGTAATAAACCACAACACCACATGTTCTTATTAAACTGTTGATGAGTAAGTAAATTAATAATAAATAAATATTAACCAAAAATCACACCACATTAACCTAGCCCCGTGCTAAGTTCGTAAGAACTTGTGTTACAGGTACTAGGAACAGAAATAAATTTAAGAAATTTATATAAATACATATAAACATAAATACACATCCATGACCCGCTGCAGACATCTATATTCGTCATACAAATTATCTGCACCTGGCGGGATTCGAACCCGCGACCGCTGCGTAAAGTGTCCAGTTGCCTGACCACTCAACCAGCCAGCTGTCGAAGTAAATTAATATAATCTTTATAATTGTTATTTTTATAACATAATAAATTTCAAACAATGTTTGTTTTAATAAAATATTGAACAGAATGTGAATATGATCCACATTAAAAACATAAATGTTGTTGTGTTTATATTCAAATAGATTAAAAAGTTGCCACATTATGTCATAAAAAGCAAATATACTTAATATGTGTACGCTATAACTATAATTCAAAATAATGTAATGAATCTGGTTAATTAATGGGACTATAAAGACATAATTACCTTCACTTAATTGCTTTGTGAGTTCTAGGTACTTGGAATAGGTGATGTTATGCTCACTTAAATATTGACAATTAGGTATAAGTTGGTTAAAATAATCATTTGAATAATGTTAAAAAAGAATTTTTTTTTAATATTATCTTTTTCATTATAATTATAACCTTTTATAATGCGCTCCATTTCTTCTTTAATTATGTAAACCTGTAATACCTGATAAGTGTAATCGTGTGCTATGTTACTAACTGGTTGAGACTGAATAAGTTATTTCGCTTTAACTTCAACTTCAGGTAAACGATATGTATGGTAAATAATTTTAGCTTGTTTGTCCAAATACAAAAAAAAAGTCAATTGAATGAATGGTGATTAATTATAAAAGAAATATTTTGTGAATACCAAAAAAATAATTAAATCTATATCATACGTCAAATAATGTATACAGTAATAAGCAATAATTGCAACTTTTTTTTAACACTCATGTGTAGTGAGAACTATCCAGAACTTGATCTTACAACCATCCGAAGCAATGTTAGGATCATATTTGCTAATTAGTTTGAGTATTTTCTTTCTTAGAAAATTTTACTATTTTTTTAAACTAAAAATATGTTAGTTATAAACTGTTTCATCGTACATCAATATTAATTGATTTTAAAATGTCTCAATAAATATTGTATAAATAAATAAAAAATAATTTTAAAACAAATAATTTATTTGTGTTTATATAGTGTATACCTATTTTTATAATTTGCCTCCATTTGCATTTGCAGATGGAATGTAAAAATAATAAACTGTGAATACAAAATTACGATATATTATTGCAATAAAAATATTTGTTTCACAAACATTGATTGTTATTTATGAACTGCGTCGAAAAGTTCTATATGAATTTACTTTTGTAATTTAGTAATTTCTTTAAACTCATAAAAAAATAGTAAAGTCAGTTTTATACGCGGTAATTCTATATGAGGATGTAGTTGGTCTTGCAGGCCTTCTGCCAGCAGGACTGCGTGAGGAAGGCCGTGTCGCAGTCGTCGGCGCCCTTCTGAGTGCCGCAAGCGCGCAGCTTGTCCGCGTGATTCTGCAGCTCCTCCGGTAGCACGGCGATCACCGCCTCCACGTCCACCGCGCCCTCCGACATCATTCCCGCCGTCTCCATCACGCACTTGATGTAACACTTGAGCTTCGCGTCGCCCATCAGGTCGGCGCCCGCGTTTACTTTGTCGATTAGTGCGGTATCGACGCCGGTCTCGTCGACGCAGTTATCTCGCAGCATCTTCGCGAGCTCGGCCAGTTCTCCATCTAACGCCAGCGTCCTCGCCGTTAGGCACATCAGTACGATGCACAGACCTAAGTATCCTTCCATCGCGATAAAGTGGAGGTCCTCGTGTGAATGTGTCGATTTTTGTCATTTCAGATATATATATAGAGGCTCGCGATGTCATTTTTGCTAATCATATGTGTTTATGAGCTCGATGTCCAAATTATACACTAGCAGACATCAGGCTGATGATTAAATCATATTGTCTATTTGAGTTTCCCTCGCGTACTATAATTTTTTTTATCGCTTCTGTTGTAGAGTCATGTAAAAAAATTACATGCGGCGGATACGTGGATGACGGACGAGCTCGTGGCAGATTGTAATTATCACAAATTGATAGTCTGCTAAACGTAATCAAGAAAAAAAAAATCGATGCAGTCAGTGTTTGGTGTGTCATGCTAATTAAACATCGTAATTGTATTTAATAAAGTATTAAAGTTTTACGGGTTGTTACAGTACATAACATCACCAATTCGTTTATTTCTGCGTGTTTCCGAAATACAATCATAGTCAAGATAATATCTATAAAAATTACTAACATGTTTGTTTGTCGCAGACGCGGATGCAGTCGCTTCGTTCCGCAAACAACGGCAGCATCGCGGAGACCTTTCGGTACATGGTGCAGCGCGAGGGTCTGCTTAGGTATGAGATCTCGTTGTTTATTCTACTAACTAACAGTTAACCGGCTTTTATTGGGCATTAAATGTAAATACCCTACAGCGAGACGTTTACCTGATGTTAGGTGATCACCGCTCGTGAACACTTGCAGCTCTAGAGGAGTAATATGTGATATGAATTGATACAAATTACAATGTCATGATTTATGATTAGTCAAATGATAAAAAGTCATATAACATTAACTTAAGTATTCTGGCGTAGAGAAATTTATTTTAGATAGTTTATGAAGTCCCGTAAAAAATGCAAAGAATATTTTTACTATAGATTTTTTTTATGAGATATTTATTAATATTTTAAAAATACATATAAAATAAAAGAAAGTGAAATACATATTTCAAAACTCAAAAAGTTATGGGCCGATGAAGTAGGGCGGGGGGTCTCAAAAAACGGCGCCTGACTGTAAACATGATTTCGATCCTACTATCAATCTAAAAAAAAAAATGACTATTAATCTACAAAAAACTATTTGAAATAACTAAGTTTTTCACTAATGTACGTTAAAATAAGTGTTTTGGGAAAAACGGAAATATATCACATAATTATCTATCAGTTTTCGAGAATTGTTTCATGGTTTTAAGAAAAATGTGCAAAAACGTTTTTGTAACTTTCTTCAGAACTATTTTTTGGTTTTTCCGGATTTTATGTCTAAGGATGAAAGATTAACGTCGATATTATAATAAAAACAAAACTTGATTTCTGAAACAAAAAATGTTTAGTAAGGTCAAGCGTATCGTGATGTTAGCGAGCGACTTTGAACATAACAGCGCATGATGTTAATCGATATATAATTGCGAGTAAATCCTATGATTATACAGGGTTAATTCTAAAACACCAGCAACCTCGCAGGACAAGATAGCTAACATTATGTACAACAACATTTGTTCTACGACTTTTGACATAACTCAATACATTAATTAAAAATGATTTTTTAAGCTTTTATTGTTCTGCTCTGAAATTTAGAGTCTATGTTTCATTCATTATCGAAAGGATGACGCGACGCTCGGGCGCGCTTGCATAATAATAGTAATAACACTTTCTCTGCCCGATAATTCTAGTTAATAAAATTAATATAAATTGCTTGGTGGGTTTGTGGGCAGTATCATAGTATGTATATCGCAGTGACTTAAGTGAATAATCAAATTTCTGTTTTGTCATGTCCCTGCAATACGTAAACTGAGTCCACAATCCCTTCATACTTTACCAGGCTTAGAACTGGCTATATTAAACGATAAAAAACAAATAAATCGTATGTATAGGAGGGCAACACATCTGCATAACCTCCAGAGGTTACAGCACAACCAGTTGTGCGGTAGACATCCGGTACCTAGTCATCAAAAGGCTTCGACTGTCCGTATGCCCGCCAATACTATAAAAATGTAGGTATGTAGATTAGGTATCTGAATTCTGAACATAAAAAAATATGTGAAAATTATTAACGTAGGTAATTATTCTTTAACGTTTACTAAAGTCTAATTAAACCAATTTAATATCAAATATTGGTAGCTAGGTATTATTCACTTTTTATTGTTAAATACAGGCGGGCATAAGTATTTCAAAAGTGAAATCAGCGTATTTACAATAATTAAAAAATTAAAAATAATTGACAATAAAATAATATTTACAAACGAAATATTACCTCTAAGGTTAAAGTAACGCGCATGTCGGTGCGTATCGCGCAGATAGCGTTCAAAATAGTCACCATCACAATCAACACACAGACAACACCTAAAAATCAGCTGTTCACTAACACGTGCTAACACTTCCGAATTAGTTTTAATTTGATTGAACGCACAAATTATTTTAGTTAACCGAACCAGTTACAAAAATTTACTCGTGCTAGTTTGTCAGATTCGGTGAGTTGACATTGTCTCACGGCTCGGTGTAGGTAAGTTCGAATATCTAGCTGCATATTGCCGACAGGCTTCCGACACATTGTCATCACACTTAGCCAGTATCCTCACCATTTCCGTGTATTCGACATTAGAATAGCGGCGGTACCATGGTTATAAAATAACTTTAGTACAGGTACAATACATCGATCGATACGAATAAAATAAATACGAGTAGCACACAAAATCATATGACGCGCGCGCATCAAAGTCGCCCGCCGCCGACTGCCGCGGCTGGCTAAATAGGTCAAGTTCAAAGGCGCTAGCGCCGCCCCGTTCCTACCTTTCCCCTCACATTAGTACGTGGTCGTTATTTACCTAATCTTTGGGACGCGCGTAGAGTTTATTGCATTCACGCGTAAAATTAAATTAATATTTATTTTTGTATGAAAATAAAATCTAACAAATTAACAAAAGTGGTAGAACAAATGTTGTTGTACATAATGTTAGCTATCTTGTCCTGCGAGGTTGCTGGTGTTTTAGAATTAACCCTGTATATTAATCTGTTGATAACACACTATGTACCTACATACGTAACATGGTCCACGTGCTCGTCTTGGAGCCTGTAGTCCAAGTTACTCGCGCACCTGCGAGCGCTCTCTCGCGTTATTTCATACGGATTTTCCTGTTAGGTTCAGAATAAGTGCGCGTTCTGAATACTAATATAATTGATACAAGCATTAAGAGTGTATCTTAATATAAAATGTATTGAATTTATTGCATGCGTTTAGGGCTTTACACTTTAGGGTTTGAAAAGGTAGGCATCCTTTTATTAAGATTCATCTCTCACTGCCGTCATATTGGAATCGTAACAGATACATGGTTCATGAAATAATTATAGTTGTAATGTGACAAGTAATATAAATTAAATACGTATTTAAAGATTTTCATACGAGAATTGTTTCTTTGGACATTTTAGTTCGCTCATATTGTACGGTATATGGAACGTTTTGTGTTTCCGAGTCCGACTGCGGAGATGGCTGGAGGATCCTTCTAAATCGAATCTTAGACTACTATATTATTTTATTTAACTTTAACAACATTAACGATATAATATTATTTTCGAGATGATTTGGTACATGAATAATATTGGTTACGGTCTGCGAATAGACGTCACTATATACTAGGGTAGCGAGGGGCTAGTTGTAACAATTTTTCGTTGGGACCTTATGGAAGCTTACTTGTTAGGTATTTAGGAAATGCAGCAGTACTATTTGAATGAGCAACTATTCAACTAGTGATTTCAAATAAAATTTTGATTAAACCTGTGATAAGTTCTTGTAAAAATGGCTTAGAAAAAAAAGTGACGAGTGTTACAACTTACCCCGTGATTGGGGCTAGTTGTAACAGTAGGAATTGAAAATCAGTTTTCTATTTTTCAAAGGTTTATTTAGCATATTTATCATTAGAAACTGTAGACATGCTAAAACAGATTTCGACTTTTAAGTTTTATTCTTAATGTAATAAAAAAATATTCAAAAATTTACAAAAACTTGTTATTTCTTTTTTTAGACTATAAAGGAACTATAGATTTACAGCCATTTATAGTCTTAACTACTTAAGTAAGCAGATTTTTGGTTCATTTAGCGTATTTAGCATTAAAAAGTTTAGGCACATAGTTTTATTCTTAATCTAGTAGAAAAATATTCAGCCATTTATAACAACAATATCTCAACTTCTTAAGTAATCAATCAGCCTTTTGATTAAAGTATTATAGAGATTTGTTACTCCTTTTTTTACATATATCTAAATAGCGACACATGACCTAAATTAAAGTATTTTGCAGCTTTTCGTACACTGATTTAATTTTACAAGACTTCTACAGAATCCAATTGGTACACACCTTGGCTTTGTGAAGCACTTTCAGTTTTTTTTATAGTGTCTCATTCTGAAATGGATGAAATCAATTAGGTTCAACAAAAAAGTATTCAAAACATGAAAAGAAGAAATTTAAGTATGTCCCACGTGATTTCATAGAAATTATAAATCAATACGGGGCAAGTTATAACTTGTTACAACTTGCCCCACGAAAGTGTTACAACATACCCCACTGCAAGGTTTTTTGAAATAACTGCTATAAAAAAATATATCCCTTATTTAGTGTAAAATTACAGTTAATATAATCGAAGTAAACAAATGCTAAATGTATTTGAATAAATCAACAAGTGCTAAACCATTTGAAATCAACAATAATCAATTTTGTATAAATAAATAAAAATCCATTACGTGGTCTTATCGGAGCGCCTGCGTAACACTGCCTTCTGCGTCATCCAGCGGGATACCGATCACGCTCATATGATAGAATGGGTATTAAATAGTAAGTTAGGTTGAAAATCAAATGAATATTCTTCTATTATCTAAGTAAAAAATGCTTGTTACTACTTGCCCCTGTTACAACTAGCCCCCCGCTCCCCTACTAGCTCCTCGAACTGGACCGAATCAGTCTGTAAAAGTTCCACTGCTGGGCGAAGGTTTCTTCTCCATATGGGATCTTAAACTACCACGCTGCTCCACTGTGGGCTGGCGGAGAATTTCCCCACCATGAGTAAAGATCTCTATCTGGTGCTTATGATAACAACCGGGACCGACGGCCTTACGTGATCTCCGAGGCTCGGTGGAGAGATCCACAAGGACATACACCCAGTCCAAAAATAATCATATATACTAATATCTGCCTCGAGCGGGAATCGAACCAGCGGTCGCTTGCGTTAAGGCGACTACTTATGCCACTACACTAGAAAGGCTACTACTGCTTATTATTATTTTTTCATCTCTTTTTGTCATCGATAATGAATCAAGGGAAAATATAGTTGAGTGGTCTTAGGAGCTTGCGTGAGGCATTTTAATCGTAGTACGATGGTGGATCGATGACATCATAATGGCATATGATAACAGTAACCGAAGGACAGTAACTAAGAGATGATAGTAAACCAGGTATCAACAATTCGTCTCGGCAGCCGTATAAGCGAGCAAGTCCTCTTGGCCGGCTGTTACTCAGAGGTGTGCGTCTGTTATCAGCTGTTATCGTTATCGACTATCAATTCGGGTCATGGATGTGTATTTATGTATATATGTATTTATATCTTAAATTTATTTCCGTTCCTAGTACCTGTAACACAAGTTCTTACGAACTTAGCACGGGGCTAGGTTAACGTGGTGTGATTGTTGGTTAATATTTATATTTATTTATAATTATCAAGTACGTGAGCGCCGACATACATATATCTGTAGTGTGTTATAAAAATTCGCATAATTATCGTTTTAATATGTAATGCCTTATTGCGTGAAAGTCTAGTCGTTAATACCGACTCATGTTACAATGTTCGCGAATTACTATAAATATAAAATCCTTATAATATTTTTCTGTGTTACGCAACTGCACTCCGGCCGCGGAACGAGCTGATAAGACAGTGACAGTGCAACTGATTTGTGTCGTTCACAGTTTCTGTTGCGTGAGATATATTCGTCACAATATAACTGAGCGTTTTATTGTAATAGGCGACACGTGTGACTTCACCTAAGTCTTGCTACTTCTATAGACGCTTGTTAACATGTGTATGTCTCTCCAATGACGGGGGAGGGTAGGAGCTTAGTTGCTTCACTGCCTCACTGTCGATTCGCAGATATAACATGTACCTAGCGTTACTCAGAAAATAAAACATTTTAACGTTTAATTTAAATAATTTTTAAAATCGAGTTTAAGGTTTTAAGATTAGTGTCCCGCTTATTATAATAGTATAGATTACGCTTTGCCCATCAGTCCGATGTTAACAGGACGTTAAAGTACATACGATCGTCGTTTATAAGCAATCAATCGAAACATTTCGCTTCCGCCTGTTGTCATCAAAACATTGCATTTGTTCAGAGTTCCTTAAACTAACACTAACACTAACGGAACTGTCAGTAGTTTCTGACCTCTTATTGGTAAGCAATAAAGAAACGATTTTATTAAATGCTCATGAAGCTGAATTTATTATTGTTATGTATCAAAGTATTATTTAATTTATATGTTTATTATATTTATCATTTTTATTTATTTATTCTTTCCATTTTTTTCTCTTCATGTCTTTTGCCAAAGCTTTTCTGGAAGATATCGCTCCTTAAGCGATAAGCCCGCCTTTTGAATATATTGTGTACCAATCATTCGACGACCGTACGGGGCATTACAAATTATATTTAGAAACGAATTACATAGGTACTAATGAAATATGAATAATATTTTCGATCTTACCGACATAATAATAAAACAATAGGAACTGGTTATTTAAATATAAAAAATATAAAAAATAAAAAGAGCTCTCAATAATAGTTTTTTCAACAAAAAAATAAACTTTAAAAAAGGAAAAAGAAATTGGTATGGAGAAACCTAGACTCGAACCCTTGTCTTCTGATTTCGAATCCGCCCGTTCCCATCCGAGCTATTACAAATTTATCGATGACAGCGAAATTTACCTTCGTATTCTAATGACATTCTTTAATTGCCTGAAAAAACGGATAAAATGACATTTTCTAAAAATAAATCCTAGCTATACTTGAGCCAAATTCGATGTGGAATTTATGTAAACAAACCAAATGTCATCGTGTATAGGGTTATCACACTTTTAGTAATGAAAAATTTTAATTTATCACCAATTTCCTAGTTATATATTAATAATTTTACTTTAACATTGTTTTCTAGAACTTAACCTCCAAATACGTAATATATAAGAAAATTTGCTTATAACAAAAATTAACAAATTTGTAATTACTAATATACATCTAACAACCCTAAATTTTTGCACTGACAGGAAAATTTCGCAGATAAGCAACATTTGGTCTTTTGTTGATCAGTCGTTATATTGTTAAAGGTAAATTGTTATCGATTTTAATGCACAATTTCAAATATTATAATTATTATGTTTATTCAACCTAAGTAAACTAAAATAAATAATAAAAGAGAATGAGTGTCTGAACATAGATTTTTAATCATATTAAATCCATTTTAAAAGAAATGTTGTTTTATTTTGAATGCTATTCAGGGATAGTGCAGCTATTTTTAATATAGGCATTTACATATTTATGAAAATATTTAGAAATCATTCAGTGGGAAATTAGTATACCCACGTTAACAAGTAAATTTTACACATAATTATAGATAATATATAAATAAATCTAACTTTCTGAGTTATTTATTTCAAGTTTTATGTACCTTGTACGACTATGTATAAATATTAAAAAATATAATTATTATATAGGCTGTAAATATCTGCCTATGGCTGGTTGCTAAGCAACGATTTGTTGGTAAACATTCCATATCGAATTTGGCTTAAGTATAGATCGATTTATCGCCCCCGAAACCCCCTGCATACTAAATTTCATGAAAATCGTTGGAGCCGTTTCCGAGATTCAGATTATATATTTAGGTATATATGTATATACAAGAATTGCTCGTTTAAAGATATAAGATTCGTCTTAACAATGGATTTTGCATCTTTGATTTCGCTGAAATTTGGTCACTTTTTTGTACCCATAGAAAAAGGTTATTATGAATTTTTTCAATTTTTGCATCCAGCCAATCGGGAGATGAATTTTTTAAGATTTCGTTTTTTTTTTTTAAATAGCCATAGGTATGTCCCATATATGTACATAATATGTCACATTAGCCACGTATCCGCACGTAGAGATAGAGCGAGGCGCGGCTATCTGCGATTATTGCGATTGTGATTATACCAGTAGGTATTTGTGGCGCGAGCCTGCTGCCGTTATCCTCGGATGATACAAACATGATAACTCGGTGGTTGATTGATTACTATAAAAGGTTTGATATATTAATAATTCAGTTGTACAGTAATATCGACACAATGATGATATTCCAATGGCGTGCTAGTGAAAAATATTTGTGATTCGTATTTGATAATTGTTTAGTATAATAGAGTAGATTTGATATGGCTGTTTTACTAATAATATACATACTTATTAATGAATTTAAAACAATGTTTTGAACATTTTTAATACATTGTTTAAACAGCTGCATAAAACCATCATAAATATTTGTTTAAAACATGTTTTTTTGTTTTGTTTATAACAGGATGTTTTGTTTTTTAAAAAAACCTGTTCTTTTTTCCAATTACAGTCGAATAAAAAACAATATGACAATTAGCGCGGCGTCGATACCCGTTCAGTCTGACCGAGGCATTGATGTATATTATACATCGATGGTCCGAGGTATTGAGATCACATGAAAAAAATGCAGTTTGTTGGACAGCAGTACCAGATACGTGTGTGTGTGTGTCTGTTGATGAATGTAGTATCGTGTAATCTATTTCATATCTGATATAACTGCTTAATATCATCATAATATGACTATTTTATCGCGTTCCTTACGAAGTCGCTCTACACACTGTGTTTTTAACAATTTCATACAAAGTCCTGAAGTGTTCGATTTTAATTATAATAAATGTAGCAATATTTAGAAACGGGAATCGAACTCATCCATAAATTCAATTTATGTTTAAAACGTAATGGAAGTCGAACGAACGAAACGATTGTTTTCATCGTATTTTCGCAATTAATACAAATAACAATTTAAAAAGTTAATGTATGTAAATTGTTTTCAATGAAATGTTTTAAATTAATTTAAATATTCATGAAATGAAATTAATTAAAACTGCGCAACTCGAACGATTAAATTACTTTTGTAAGTGTAAAGAGGAGTCGCCGTCTGATAGTGAGATAGCGACTATCGAGATGAGTTGACGGAGCTGATAAAGAGACAAAACTAAACTTAACAAACACTGATAATTCTACGAAAACCCCGTGTAAACTGTAGGCACTTTAAAGTATTTGATATAATTATATTATTTCTGGTAAACTGTAAGTACATGTCACAAATTATTTTAATATATTTCGAGATGATCTTTTCCAATTTTAAAAATGTTTCATTGTTTATGTAAACTGGTCCTTTACTTTGTCAGTTTCGGGAAATATTTATTTATATAATTTGTAGATGCTTGTGTATCTACGCTATATAAGAACCTCGGGTAAAATATAGTAAAATCTATCGGTTTATCGTGTATTTTATTTATTATTCGTTCAGTGTCACTTTATTTGGCTATAAGGCCGACGTCACCGTAATGACCATTTAGATGAAGTGTGCGAACCGATTTATTCGATGTCACAACTTCTGCTAATATACAGTGCACACTCGATAATAAGCTAACACTGAGCTGACATGACGAGCGGTGTCGTGACACGCACTTAACACTCGAACATTTTTATATAGGAGAACTTTTGAAAAATTTATGATTTATCTATAAAAACATGTAAAAAAATACATAAAGTGATCTATAAGATTAAAAAACAACAAGTAAAATTATTTGATAGACACGCGTCACGCGTGTTATCAAGGCAACCGTTCTGTTGCAGTAGTAGCTTTAATGTCGGCAATCGCGGGTTCGATTTCCGCTTGGGGCAGATGTTTGTTTCTGGTCAGGGTGTATATCCTTGTCCCACAAGGAGACCTTCACCTCACCGTGCCTCGGAGAACACGTAAAGCCTTTGGTCCCGGTTGTTATAACTACTACTACAGAATTGAGAGAAAAATGAAAAAAAAAAATTCATTTTTGATAAAAATTATGACATTTCAGAGCGAAATTCTTGCTCCTTTAATTTTTTTAAAAAAATCGATCAAGTGGAAAAAAAAACGGTTGGCTGGATTAAATTGAAACTTCGTAGGGTTTTTGTGGATATATTGAACAGTAAAAGGCACACTTAACATTAGTGATTTCCGCAATATTTTTAATTGGGCGCTTGATTTTCCAAAAAACCACAAAAAGTCCTTTTTTGGTTGCTTTTTCAAATTCATGTAGAGATTGAAAAAAAAAAATTTTTCGAAATTCAATTGCCAATCCTTGTAGAGAATTTATTCAAGTTTTTGAAACCAACCTCAAAATTTCTGTGCGATCATTGGTTGCTGAGATATTGGTAATCAAAGACAAAATGATCTCTTTCCATTCGAACACCGATATCTCAGCGAGAAATGTTCGTATCGAGATTTTTAAAAAACCAAATTAAAGCTGAATAAACAAGCTATCCAGTCCATATAGAGGTTAAGTCGAAAAAAATTTTTCCACGTCCGTAGATTTAAAAAAAAAAAACAAAAAAAAATTCGAAATTTTTTTTTCGGTGGTTTTCTTATGATTACTCGAAAAATATTTTCAAAAAAAAAATTTCAAACTCAGATCCAAAAACTAGACACATAGAGCTACAATTTGCTTTTTTTTTTCTGTACAACCATTTTTGTATAAGTTACAGCCTGTTGAAAATCCCCCAATTTGTATTTTTTTTCTGCTCCCTTAATTTTTGTGCGAAGTATATATTGTATAGCGCGCTGCCGGCGATAATTGATGACGTACAATATTATTTTATTAGGATTCTATTTCTGTTTTTAACGCTACTTGTATAGACATGTGTCCGTATGACGCTGGAGCTTCAGCCATACAAATGGTTGTCGATTCGTAGCGTTAAGTACCAGCCGGTGATAGCGTAGCGTTCACCCCGACCTGATATGAAAAGGTTTGCGTTCATTTAACATTGTTGATAAAAATTGTCGGTGAGTGTAATTACACACTTATGTAATTTATATTGATAGAATTTCATCTGTCATTTTGTAAATTAAATCTTAACGGTCTTAAAGCTAGAAGCAACTAGACTTATACAAGGAAGAAACTGTAGCATTTTAAATATATTTTTGCGTTATATTTTATATACAAATCATAATATCGTATTACTGAAGAACACTGAACCCTTACTTCATTACTTGACGCTGACTTAACTGACACTGGACGCTGACTTTGAAAATCGGCGTGATGTGCCGAGATAATCTTAGTCTTAAATAAAAGCAGTTTGAAGGCATGTTTTTTTTTTTTAAATTATATTATAATAACATTCTAACAAGCAAACTACGATGATTAAGCTCAGTTTCTGGTAGTGTACGAATTGAATTTAGAAGTTTAAAATTTTTTGGAGTTTACTCCTTAAGAATCGATTTTCATATATAAGGCGCCCGGTATGAGAAAAATATGAGAGGTAAAATCTACTATTGAATGACCTCGTTACTTTTTCGGTGCGCGCGCACCTATGGTGCTGTGCGAAAGTAATGTTGCTCTAATTAATATTGAAAAATAATATTTAAAAAATAAATGATAATTGTCAGATAATAATAATTACATAATTTATCAACATTCCTAATGAAATATTTGTGCACATCTGAAATTGACTATTGTGAAAAGTTTAATGTAAAATATTTCGCCGATTAGTTATAATAAATGTATATAAAATGAATAAATATATATTTATATATGTATATTATTTTCATTAATTTATTAATTTACCCTTTCATATGGTATTAATCTTATTTTCAGTTGGATAAACTCTTTTTGCGTATGTTTAGACAATCGTACTTAAGGAGTAAACTCCAGTCGTGCGTCGGAGCTGACACACACAATTTTTTTTTCAAAGTAACATTTAAACTACTCGATACTCAACGACCAATCTGCGAGGTTTAACTGAGATCGTTACGTAATACTAATAAAAGGTCAAATTGGTATTCACTAAACGTATTTTATTTAATTTTCCTTCAAACCTTTATTTTTATTTTTTTATTTTAATGCACGAAAGGTGAGCTTAATGCATATGAGCTTAATGACATTCTATGCTATCGAACTTTATGACGTAGACGTTTGTTGGTGGGCAAAAGGGGATAAAGAGAAATTTGACGTTTAAAAGGTAATATAATAATAAATAAATAAGTAAACAAACATTATAATAAAAACACAGTTATCCTCAAATGTTATAGAGAGTGTCCCAGTCGCGGGGCTGCACCGCCGCACAGTGGTTCGACTCCATACAAGAGGCGGGACATAGGATTCTTAAAAAACAAAATGCGTTATTTTGGAAAAACAAAATTACCAATGCATTCTATAATCAAAGGGAAATAACAAATATAAATTGAGTTTTTTTGATATGACCCATATTTTATGAGTAAATAATTAAAAACCATTTCTTTAGTATGGAGAGTAGCATAAACATATTAATATCTCATGATTCCCGCCTGTTTTCGGATTACGGTTTTGAAAAATAGTATTAACATATTATTTGCTACATTTCGTCCTTTGACACATGGTGCCCCTAACGTGCCCCTTAAAAATTGTTGGGTATCGAATTTTTTATTTTAAATCTTTATATATAAAATGAATGTTTGTCTGTATGCATGGGCGTAGCGAGGTACAGGCAGGGGGGGCAGCTATCCCCCCCCTAGAAGAGCGGTTGGTCACTAATAAAAATGATTTTTACATATTTTCTTACTCTAAGCAATGTCACTAATAACGATAAGTGAAACAAATAAAAGAACACCTCAAATACTAACGTAAAATAGTAATATAATATGTTAAAAACCACGATTAAAACAGTACAGTCTTGGATTTTCTTTAACTGCCCCCCCCCCCCCTACAAAGAATCCTGATCAAACTTATTTAGTTTTATTTTCATAAAATGTTATAATAAATTTACAAGTAAATCATTCATCATCATCAACAATCAATCATTGAAACATAATATTATATTATGCACAATATTATACATACTCCTAAACCTAAATAGTTATACCTAGCTAGCACAAAGTTAAAAACAAAATCAAAATTATGAATATATGACATTCTTAATAGGATTTTTTTTCTCCTAGAAGTTCCTAATTATTCATCATAATAATCATCCTCTTCACTAACTTCATCATCGTCATCGTTGTCATTATTATCCTCATCTGAATCATCTTCAGGTAATGCAGAAACATCAACGAATTCAATTTCTTTTCTTTGCAACACAAGCAAATCATCAAGTTCCTTAAATGAGGATTTAGGGATTTTCTTCGTGAAGGTTGAACGCAAGCTTGTAATTAGTGGATTTGACGAGAGAAGCAAATTATGAATGATGTCTTCATTAGTAGCTAAACTGCTATGTTTTCGGGTGTAGTGTTCCCTGGACTTTCGGAAATCCTTGTTTTTCGCTTCAGATGCCTCTTTTGACAGGAAATGTGCTCCACAATATGATGGCCATGTATGAGTAGCTTGGGGAGACTCTTCATATAAATCTGCTGTTTCACTGCAATAGAGTTGAAATTCCGTATTGATTTTTTCACCTGATGAAATGCACTGCAGAATGACGCCCATTCTTCTTATTAGTTTAACATCTAAACCTGTCAGACGTGCTGTTAATTCAGGGTTTCCAAAAATCTTCTAGCAGTGTTCCCTGTGTTTGTGTTGACACTACCCTGCTTTACCACATCCAAAAGCTGGCCTGTTTCTCCCCTAAAAGCTTGTTGGATGGACTCACTTTATGACATCCATTACTCTGAAAACTTGCTCAGGGCTTTCTAATATTTTTTTCATAATGGTTGCTATGACACCTTTTCTGGAAGATCGCAGCGCGCATTCCATTGAGTAAAAAAGTTCATCACTGCTGCAACCGACTCTCCCTCCTCCGTCTTCAATACGCCTTTTTTTTGCTTGCTACTCAAATCTTCAAAACATTTGCGCACAACTATTGATGTAGAAGTTGAAGCATCCAATTTCGATGGACTAATCACTCCCTTAGTAAGTTCAACACTAGCATTTTGTGGGGGGACCAAATTTTCCTTTAAAGAATCCGCCCATTTTATCTCAGAACTTAGCCATTCTGAATTATTTTTCATGAACTTTTCTAAAGTTCTTTTGGATTGGCTCCATTTGTTAAAATCTCTGCTGTAGCAAAATAGACGACACCAGTCTTTTAACTCTCTTCTAGAGTCTCCACCCATTTGCAAATTACTGTTTGACCTTAAAACATCAAATAAGTAGCTGAAGTCACGAAGATCTTCATGACTGCGCAAGGCAACATAAAGGTCAAGATGTGTCACAAAACAACGAAAAGCCATGATAAGACTCGGACGAAATCAATATCAAAATTAACTTCTTGTTCTTAAATACACAAATCCCCTCCCTTTAATTATGGAGACTTATAGTGCAGACAATGACTATCGCATAAAAGCAGTCATAATATGAACAATGGACGTAATTAGTAGATGACCTTCCTGTTCGAACCCTGATTAAAAGAAAGCAAAATTATTTCCAGAAAAAAATATGTCATTAACTAATTGCATTAGTGTTGTTGTTCCTATATATGTATTTGACTGTTCTAATGCACAATTGTAAAACTCATTATTTTACTAAGTACCTACCTAGGTATTCATTATTTTACTAAGTAGGTATGAGTTTTAAGAATTATGCAATCATGCTTGTAGGTACATCTAGCACTAACATAGTATTATTTTTCCTTTATCATCATATCTCTTAAGGGGCACGTTAGGGGCACCTTGTGTCAAAGGACGAAATGTAGCAAATAATATGTTAATACAATTTTTCAAAACCGTAATCCGAAAACAGCCGGGAATCATGAGATATTAATATTTTTATGCTACTCTCCATACTAAAGAAATGGTTTTTAATTATTTACTCATAAAATATGGGTCATATCAAAAAAACTCAATTTATATTTGTTATTTCTCTTTGATTATAGGATGCATTGGTAATTTTGTTTTTCCAAAATAACGCATTTTGTTTTTTAATCATCCTATGTCCCAACTCTTGTATGGAGTCGAACCACTGTGCGCCGCGCGCCGGCCCGCCCTTGACCGCGCGCCGCACATGGTGCTGCACTCGCTCACCCGCTCTATGTGTTACACGCATCTCAAGCGCGACCTTTATATTATGCTTATTGTTAGTTTGAAATAAGGAACGTCTTGATGTACAAATTGAATGATGTCTGTATTTGACATTGGTTCACAATTCGCGTAAACATTTCAAGATAATTCCTTGACGACAAGCGTGAAATGCAATAATATTAACGTCCTACAGTTTCGTGGACTACTGCTAATCTAAAAGCAAGGACTTTATCTGTTAATCTTTATAGGTTTTTATTTGATTTTTTTTATTGTCAATAAAAATAGTATAATATATATTTGTTATGAATTTATAGTTGTTATTTGTTTTTTTAACATAAAACGTATGACGTTAGTCCTCCACGTGTCGGCACAAACTAGTTCATTGATCGTAACGTAGGTAAACTCACTTCGTACTATTTTTAAATATATATTTTTTTCTTTTCGAATATCAAATGAACAACAAATTAGTACTCACTGACCTGGCGGGACATACGTTACATAACAAGTTAAATCGCTTACGAACGTTTGGCGCGCGATCGATGTACCTCCTCGTTATTCATGGTCTCCTGGTAGTTCATTCATTATCATCAGTTCACATAAGGCCGGTTTCTTCATATCTAATATTGTTTCTAAGCTGTATATTTGTTCGCTACAGATATAATTTCGACATTCATATTATGGCAACATTCTGTCTTCTAGTAAGTGAAATTACCGATAGAAAATACGATTAGGAGAAGGGAGATTATTCCGATTTTATTCGTAAACATTATGATATTGTCTACTATAGCGGTTACGGCAAATAAAAGAGACTGAAACAACACTGCTAGCCAGCGGACCCTTTTTATAGTAAGAGTCAAACGACATAGGTACTATTTTACAAAAGATTATTTATAAATGCAATCACTAACCGTAGCACTCGCCGAGCTAGTTTTCTCGTCCCACATAAGATTTGAACAAATTACGGCTAAATATGATTAATTTTGAAGATGCATAAATTTATAATCAGTGAGGGTACATATAAAAATGTAAACCCGTTTGACGTATTTAAGAGGTAATCGTTCGGTACGTTTTCGATAACAAGCAATTAAAATTAAAACAATAGGTAATTATTCGGAAGTGGGGCTCCTTCAATCGGGTTGAAATTTTTTTTAAACGTTTTTTATGAATAATAAACATTAGAGAAAGCAATAAGGTGACCAAAAAGAAAAAATAAATTATTGATAGGTTGTTACCTAGGTACCTTTTTTACATTTACCTTTACCTTTTTTTGAGTATTAATTCTAGTTTTAACAAAGGCATTTAGCAAGAACTAGTTCTAACTATCAAAAAAAAAAAAACAGACCTAACAACCTATCAAAGTTTTAACAAAGGCATATATAGTGTTTTGTTTCTTTGTTTTTTTTTTTCTCAAAAATAAAGTTATGCGCCACCTTAATATTGCTTTCTCTCATGTTCTTTATGCATAAAAAATGAAAAAAAAGTTTGTTACCCCGATTTTAGTAGGAGGCCCCACTTCCGAATAATTACCAAACAATACATTATATTGTTCTTCATTTTAACAGTTGTAAAATGTAATAATATAAAATATTTAACACAGTCAACATTTATTTCTTACTAGTGCGATATCGATATTCTTTCCATTATTTGTTATAATTATATAACTACGCTCTGATGGAAGGGATGATGATGTCTTTAGGAAAGTAAATGTCGTTAAACCTTATAATATTAATAATAATAATATAAAAATATAAAATAATATAAATAAAAATAATACTAATTTTTGATCGTAATAATCAATAAAATCAATTGATAATAATCCAACCGCAACTTTAAACCGCGATAAATTTCGGCTTCGTAGTACAATATTATAGTAGGTATATGACCTTACTCAATAATCTGTCTATAAAACGTAAAAATAGTTTATCTAATCGCTATAGCAGATACCTACTCAATGTGACGACATGCCATCGTATACGACCTGCAAATAAAAATATATTTGATAACTACCGTGAGCCCGCGTGCGCCTTACGCTACGAACCGCTATGTACCCCAATCAGATGTTATACCATAATTATGTAAAGAGTAATTAACTTAGAGTCTATGCGAATTTAATCTTACTAATATTATAAAAAAGAAAGTTTGTATAGGTGTTTGTTGCTCAATCACGACCGAACAGTTGAACGGATCTGGATAAAAGGCACAGAGGTAGGATATACCTGGTCAGGAGTAGCACAAGGCTACGTTTCATTCCGGAAAAGTGTTCGGTGGTAGTTTAGGGATTAGAGAATGACAGGCCATATTTCATCCCGGATAAAATGTACGGTATTAAAAAATATTATACGCGAACGATGTCGCGGGAGACGTCTAGCGTGCCATAAAATAATGTTTGATTCGGAATGAAATATAATTCAGTATGTTGCAAACATTGTGCCTAACTGCATCAAAGAGACGTCATATGTCAACATAATGCTATAATATTTAAACAGCGTGTGTATTTCGCTCGGTACCAGCTAACATGAACACAATAATGATAACACGAGCAAAGATGTATTTTACACGTCTTTACAAGAAACACAACAATGTCGTCCGTTCAGTGTCGAATCCGTTCGACGCGACGCGTCCAACAGATCCAGATAAAAAGCGAGGTCATCGTTGAATGTGACTCAATTATGTACGAGTGTACATGATGATCTTCCGAATCGATTAAGAACGTTTTAGGATATGCTCACTCGATCACTCGTGGAAAGAATCTTTACAATAAATTCAAAAGTAATTTAGTAAATTTATATAAATGTAAAAATAAACGCTTTACACCGGCCGGCCCCCAGTGGAAGGAAATCTTGTGTCGGGGCTTCGGAAACCCCACACAACAGAAATAAACGCCCAAACATAAACATCTGTTTGTCCTGTATAAACATTAGTGATCAACGGGGATCGAACGCGCGACCACTAGCTCACCAGACAGGTACTCTGATCACTGCGCCAACGCGTGGTTAAATATATAAACAATTTAATGTTTACAAAATTCGTTATTTTTTATCGACCGTATTCTATGATCAACAACAACGAGTAATCTTTGAGATATATTTTTTGCATGCAATTCAAATAACAAGTTCTGAACTCTTCGTTCAACCCACATTGAGGCCTTTTCCGTTTTAAAAGATGACATTTAGGAAGACACCAATACAAAAAAATCTCTATTTTTGTTGTGTGTTAATAAATGTTAATATTAAATTGTGCATACTCAAAGAAAATTACCAATAATTAACATTAGAATGTATAGTTATAGTATACCTCGACTGACGCTACCCCTTCTCTGTACCTATGATTATTATTGTCTACATTTAGATTCAAACGGCGTATTTCGAGTCTGTGGACAAACGGAACAGCGCCACATGAGTAAAGAAACCGTACAGAGTGAAAGCTTCTAAGGAGCGAGCAAAATTTATACCTATTTTGGTAGGGTTGGCATAGGAGGATAAAATTTAATAAACAATAATTAGTTGTTCAACAAGATGACAAAGTTTATTTTTGTTGTTTTTTTTTTTAAATATTTTCAAAAGTAACCTTAGTCATTTTTAGGAAACTTTTACACTTTTATATTAAAACACTATTAAAATAACATTAAAACACTATTTAAATTAATAAATTATCATTAAATGAAAACTCGACGCGCGAAGTTGCTGCTGCAGCCCTTGAGTTTAAGCATATTATAGGCCGGTTTCTCTCGTATGTGACGAGCCGCGTGTGCTGACGCACACACGCGTCTCATGCTTGTAGTAGTGTACCTATCGTGGCGCGCTTGTATGAAGCTTTGCCTCTGTACGGTTTATTTACTCATGTGACAGCGCCCTCCAGTTTTCCGGTTCGCGACATTGTAACAGCATATCGAGTGTCTTCAAAAATATATTTGAAATAACCGAATATAGTACAAACCCGATTTAAGCAAATCCGGACTTACGCAATGTGGCGTATATTACATACATCCTTAGATTTACTTTTCTTGCTATCAGACCTATTACACGTGTTTATTCTAAAATAGCTCCAAAAAGTAAAGTAAGTAAATGAGTTTTCGCGTGAAAGCGTAATAAACAAACTTACGTTTCACATAATATAGGTAGGTATAGGGATTATTGTTAATAATAATATTGTAAAGGAATTCATCCACGTATGAAACCGTATGGTACGTCTAGCTTATAAGGGAATTTGATTTACGCGGTTACATACCTATATTTTTAAAGAAAGAGATATACTGTCCGTAGAGATATACAGGATATACTGCCCGTGACGGCTGACAGTTGTCATATCGTTCCACAGCAGTCTCGTCGTGACTGGTTCGAAATATCGACAAAAATCGTCAAAAAATTATATCATGGTATGTATTCGTTTTTATCTTTAAAAATAAAGTATGTCCGAAAACCGCGAGCTTCTAAGCCTCAAAAAGTTGATTACGTGATTTCAGCTGCAGCCTATAGCGTATTTTCGAGCACTACTGTTTAATGATCTTATTTCTAATATCTTGCGAAAAAGGGAATATGAACGTGAATAATCGGAGTATCGTATTCTCTTTTAGACTAAACAAAATGATATAAATAATTTTCCGATAAGATAACAATTTCGAAGTAAATAATATATTTACATGGACAGTGTAAACGTTACGATGACACACATTACTAACAATAAGAAACGGTCGCCAGTGAAAGTTCAGTGATATTGTTACGTAGGTCACTCGATAAGTTTTGAGATGCTCGTAATTTAAAAATACAACGCATCTGTAAATTATATATTTTTTAAAAACATATTTATTTAAAAATATAATGCAAGTCCAGGTTCCAGGTTGCTGGTAAAAGAAAAATTATGATGTTCGAGTTATTTAACTACGACGGTTTCCGTGTTATTCTTTGCGGAGCTTAACAGCGAACATTTGCGATATATTTTATGATTTTAAATTTTGTTTAACTGAAAAAGTTAGCCTTTAAAGATTACAATCAGCGTTAGCGGTCTTCCCCTTTTCGAGCAACAGTTTTTAGATGTTTCAGTGAATTAAAAAGGGGTAAAACAAACTTCGAAGATGACCAAAGAAGTGGTTGCCCACAAACGACAGTAACTGCAAAAAATGTTTGGACTACTGAAATGATAGTGCGAGAAGACCCACGAATTACTTACTCGGACATCGAGAAGATTTTTGGCGTCAGTTCGGTGTTAACATTATTTTGCATCAGCATCTTGGAGTGAGGAAGCTTTGTTGTCGTTGAATCCCGCGTTTGCTGTCACACTGAAAGACAGGCCCGTGTGGTTTGGTGCCGCGAAAATGCGTCTACGATTTGAAAACGTAACGTCATGATTGTGTTTGAAAACACAATCTTGACATGTTTCGGAAGTCATCACAAGCGACGAAACATGGATTTACCATCATATGATCCGGAAAATAAGAACCAGTCGTCGGTATGGGTCTTTTCAAAAGGAAAGTTGCCGACAAAACTGTAAAGACCTCGTAACGTTGGTAAAAAAATGGTGGCTGGTTTTTTATCTCGCAGCGAGCATGTGTCGACAACAATGTTGGAAAATCATAGATCTGTTAACTCGGAATGGTATATAGTACAACACTAGCATTGCTGAAAGTTTTTCAAGCTTTGCGAGAGAGAAGACCAAAAACTGGGCTTCGGGGAATCATACTGCATCACGACAACTATTCGTCACAATGAGGAATCCTTGGTTGGAAGCTTGAAACTTTGCTTTATCCACCGTACAGTCCTGATTTATAAATAATAAATAAAATGTTTATTTCGGACAAGAAGTCCATAAAAATCAACATTATTTTACAGTAGGAATCACAATTAGAACACAAAACAGAAAATAAAATACAACAACATTATAGCAGAAGTACCTAAGCAAAGAAAAATTAAAAAAAAAACATATAATTTAACATTGAATTAAATAAAATCATGTAAGTCAATATAGGCTATTAGAGCTAATATTTAGCTCCCTGTGATTTCTTTTTGTTACCGATAATCATGGCCGTGGCCGCCTATAAAGTCCCAATTTCGGACCTATCGGATCAAGACTGGTAAAAAACACTTCGCCTGTAGCTCGAGCCCGCGAGCTCGTGAGCCCATGAGCCCGGGTGCCCGTGCGCCATGACGTTGGTCGGTATCCCGTGCCGGCGCTTAACCGTTTCCTCCACATTAATACCCACAGATAACGTGCTATATTTACAACATAATATGACTTCTTGAAAAAGACAAGTGCGGTTAGAAAACGAGTCCCACAAGATTGATTCCTTACTGTACATGTATTTAAGATAGTGCGTAAAACAATGAAAATATGTGCGTCGTGTAAGGTTTACCTTTAATATTTTACATATTTTTATTATTTTTCGTGATAGCGGCTGTACAGTAGCATATATTCTATGAAAATTTTGTGTTTACCTAATACGAATCGAAAGAATAAGCCCTATAACAAAGGTACTTATAGAAGATAAATATCTTAGAAATTAAATTCTGTTAAAAGTTGCTTTTTTTGTTTGCTTTTTGCATTACGCTTTTTACGCTCGATACTCAAGTACTCATGCACGGAGAACACCGAAAGCACTTCTAAAGAAGATAGTAGCGCTGATTATACATAAACACCGTCTTGAACGGTAACCTACCTGTTTGATTTTAATGTATGTTGTGTGTTTGTAAAGTAAATAAAACAAAATTTTAAGAAAAAAAAAATAACCGACTTCAAAGTTCAAAGCAAATAAAAAACGGTAAAACAAAAATGCACTAAAAAGTAAAAAAATAATTACGTATTCTTTTGTCTGTAGTCAAATTATTATGATAATATAATTTACAATTATTGTTGGTTTTGGAGTCGGTGTCAGCCCAGGAAATATGATGATAATATACCAGTTTTTGTTATATATATAAATATATATATTTGTTTTGAGGTTGTTTATTTATTTATTTAATTTTTTTTTTCTTGATCTGTGAATGAGTGAATCTGTAGTGCGATAACTAATCTTATTTATACTAAGCTGGGCGGTGACAGTCACTATTGTTATTGCTACGTATATTATCGTATTTCCTTGGCTGACACCGACTCCAAAACCAACAATAATTGTAAATTATATTATCATAATAATTTGACTACAGACAAAAGAATACGTAATTATTTTTTTACTTTTTAGTGCATTTTTGTTTTACCGTTTTTTATTTGCTTTGAACTTTGAAGTCGGTTATTTTTTTTTTCTTAAAATTTTGTTTTATTTCTTGATTTTTAGTGAATCTGTAGTTTGATAACAGATTTATTTATATAAAGCTGGGCGGTTACAGTCCACAAGCTACAGGTATTTTACCACCCTCGAAAAAGCCGCAATCGACCTAAGGAATTTTTTTTTTTTTGCAAAAAATCCACACCAACTCGAAATACAACGATGATCTTACAAATCACCTATAGAGTTTCTTTTTTTTGTCAATTTAGCATCGATATAATTTTTTTTTTATTGAAAACAAAGGTTATTATTTTTCATTCATGACATATTTTTAAATACGTATTTAATGATCTTTAAATCCCTTAATCAATATCCGCTCAACCGTTCATGTCAACTATAGGGGAGACCGGGGATAGTTGCCTATAGGGGTAGGTAGACTAATCGAAAAAAACTCGTCACTGGTACAAGTTTTGCGTTTTCCTCTCACAGTCATGTATTACGCTCCGTACCACGCTCATTTTTCCAAAACACCACATCGCGGATACACTTCGTTTTGGAGCAGTGACATGTTTTTTGTTTTCTTACAATGAAAGTAAAATTTCTACATTGCATATTTTTTTATCTGATGCCTACACATTTTGTGTAAATCATTTTTTTATTAATCAGAGTCATTAATGAGTACATATTAAACATATCTCATGTCTTATTTTTCATGTCGATGACAGTGTCAAGGTTAACCATGCCTAAAAACCAAAAAATAGCTTCCGGGGTTGGTAGACCTATTTCTTTCGGGGCTGGTTGACTAAGGTAGTCAACCAACTATATGGATAAGAAACAAAACCAAACACGAAGAGAAAGTTTTAAGAAAAGAAAAAAGAGATAACCTTGCGCTACAGAAGACCAAAATTGGAAAAGAAAAAGGATGGCAAGGGAAAAGAAAATTAAAAGAAGGAAATGTAATATTTATTGAATACCAACATTGTATTTCTGCTATTGAAGACTGATTATTTCATTTTTAATTTTCTGTAAATAAAAACGAACATGATACTGACAATAAGTTTACTTAAAAATATATATATCATTACTTTTGAAAAAACAAGTATTAAGTTGCTGAGTTTAAAAAAAAAAACTATATGCTTAAATTTAGAAATTTAAACGAACGACCCAATTTCTTTTTTTTTTATGACAAAGAGGCAATAACGGTCGTTGATTTATTTCATAGCATTAGAAAAGTTAAATAAAAAATGTTATTAAATGATTAAAATTGTTTCAAAAATAAAAGTGGAATAATTTTGTTAATAACTCTATTAGAAATATGTGTATCTGATTAAATTTTGTTTTAAGATGTTTATCTTAAGGTGTTTAGCTCAGTTATATTCAGATAAAGGTTTAATTTTTTCCCTCTTCTCATGATTTAAGATTTATTGGTACATAAGTCTACTTACCCCGGACCTGGGGTAGATTGACTAAGATTTTGTGTGCTGTAAAATGTATTATATCTTCACCATTATATTAAACTAAGACCTGGATATTATATTTTGTATTAGTTTAATAGTTTTTCTATCGACTAATGTGGTTTTATTTTGTACTTATATTAAAACACAAAAAATATGTATGATTTAGTTAAAAAGTAGTCAACTATCCCCGGTCTCCCCTAGTTGAGGTCGATTTGTATTATTTATCTCGCTTCTAAGTAAAATTTTCTACCTGATTGATTATATTCAATTATCCAAACCGAAAAGTCAAAACAAAAAAAGGTTGGTTAAAAAAAACAATTGACAGTTGACCGCTTGCGTATTGTGTCGAGCCGTCGCAGATGCATAAGATGCGCCATGCCATTTTTTACTAGCGTCTATTTATCCGAACAAGATCTGTTCACCATGTGCGTGTTGCAAACTAACCAATGTCGATACTTTTGAATACATATTCAAATAAAATACTGTAACAAATTTAATTATTTATTCTTTCCAAATAGAAATGAATGAATAGATAAAATGAATGGGCTCTGTGAGTGTTTGGTTTATTACCCCTATTGTTTACGTTCAAGTGGAAAGACGTCAGATTATTTGAAATCTATTACAGATGGGATATATTGTTTATATTCTGCCTATCGAATTGCATTATGGAAACGTAACGACACAACGGCATAAGTCATAACGTGCCTTCCTTTCTGCCTTTCATTAGGTATTACTTATTATATATTATGTTGTAAACATTGAAGTTAAATTATTAATTAATTTAAGTTGTTTATTTATTTCATTTCAATGACACCCAAGATTCTAACTGTCATTACTTTCCTGAGATTACATCATAAAAGATTCCGCTGCTAATAAACTAATACTTAGGTACACTATTGTTGCACAAACAATGTCACATTTAAGATTTTAGTCTATGACAAATGACGCAAAATGGTGTCCGTTAAATATTTTAACAAATTAAAAATTTAAAAACAATTAGTAACAGTTAGTAAACAGTTAGTCTAGTTAATCACCGATGAAAAGTTATTCCTTTACACTTTGCTGTATAACTATTTTCGAGATATGATCTTTTAAATACAGGACGCGCTTGAAATCTTAAAGTTCAGCGCAACATAACTCTACACCTGAGTCGTAATCTGAGAAACAAAATATAATATTGTATAGTTTAACTCGTAGTAAACATAAAAAACATAAAATGTGATAGTCTTTCGAAACAAATTAAGTCACAAGGAACGATTGTATGCAACGCGACCCGCGCAGCGACGCGCGGTATCAGGAAAAAAGTACGCATTATTTAAAGATTACTCAAAAACTACTAGTTACATCTCGCTCAAATTTAAATGGGACCACATGACGAGCACTAGCTTTTGACTATAAAAAGAATCATTAAAATCGGTACACCCAGTAAAAAGTTATGAGGTAACAAACACAAAAAAAAAAAAAAAAAAATACAGACGAATTGAGAACCTCCTCCTTTTTTTGAAGTCGGTTAATAAAATGATATAGCAGTGCGGTTGAATGATAGTGAAGCGCAAGTACGATATGAGATAGTTCATATTATGTTGGAGTCATACGATAGCAAAATATTAATTATGATTTATATACATATATTGTTTATGACTGTCGTCCATATAATACAGATATTTAATTAATTTTTAGTATTATTTTCATTATTTAACCAAAATTATCATCACTATCATCATCATATCAGCCATTAGACGTCCACTGCTGAACGTAGGCCTCGCCCATCGACCGGTTCGAAGTGGCCTGCAAAATTAATTATACCTTTTTAATTTGTCTATAATATTTGATGCAAATAATCCTATGTAAATAGCACGGAAACTGATAGTTCAATGTTAGTAGATTAGTGAAATAAATAAAATATGTATCAAACAAATTAATATAAATAGGATTATGAAAGATTTATTGAAATTTGACATCACCGCCCCTTAATTTAAATATTAAAATAGTTTAGTTTATGTGATTAATTTATTTCGTTTTCCCTTTCAAACGATACATGGATACAGTACAGCGTGGGAAACGATATTGATTTTAGTTATTTTGACAGTTGACCGTGACACACGACAACGTTACGAAGGGTGGATAGAAACAGCGATTCGTTTATTTCTTAGTATTTATAATATAATATATAAATATGCTGTTTCTGAGATGTGTTATTTGTTCGTTCAACTCAATACTTACAAAACAAATAACGTTCAAATGATAACGTTATCAGCAGAATCGGTAAGGATGAGGACAAACATGTGAATGTCGACAGTTTTAACACTTCTTAAATAATAAATATGATACACAATCATAAAGAAATCGGATCGGAATGACGTCGGATGAACAGCAGATATGCGATTTATTTAATGAACAAATCTATTCTGTTTTTGAGAAACCATTGGGTAACTCAACTGTACAACTTAAGTCAGCTGAAGACTCAGTAATTTTTTATGTTTTTATGTAAGAGGGGGCAAACAGACAGTCGGTACACCAGATACTAAGTGCACGCGACATTCATAGACACCCGCCAAATCGGAGGATTAGCAGGTGCGTTGCCGGCCTTTCAAATGGGCGTATGCTCTTTTCTTGAAGGTCCCTAAGTCGTATCGGTTCGGAAATACCATAGATGGCAGCTGATTCCATAATCTGGTCATGCGAGGCAGGAAATGCCGTAAAAATCGGGTTGTTGTAGATTTCCGGACATCGAGGTGATGTTGGTGTGGAATTTTGACGCGATGTCCGGTGATGGAATTCTGCTGCAGGTATTAATCCAAACAATTCCTCAGAACACTCCCCGTGATAGATGCGGTAGAAGATGCAGAGTGATCCGACATCTCTACGCAGTGCCAAGGAATCAAGCCGGTTGGAGATAACCTTGTCGTCGACGATTCGAACCGCCCGGCGTTGAACGCGGTCAAATGGAAGGAGCTGATGTTGGGGCGCTCCATGACACAGGTGAGAGCAGTATTCCATGTGAGACCGGATCTGCGCTTTGTACAAATTGTAGGCGATGGCAAGGCATGAAATACTGCTTCGCCCTACCGAGCACACCAAGTTTCTTGGAGGACAGTTTAGCCTTTCCCTCCAAATGACCACGAAATTGCACATTGCCAGATATGTCGACGCCAAGTACTCCAATACTGGCTGAGGCGGTTAGGGTAGTGCCTTCGAAATGGAGAGGAACGACGAAGGGAGATTTTTTAGCGGTATACGTGCAAACTTGTGTCTTGTTGGGGTTAAATTGGACTAGATTAAGTCGCCCCCATTGCGAGACTTTGGCTAAAAGAGACTCGATTTCAGACACAAGTTTGTTCCGACACTCATAAACTTGTTCCCGAGAAATATTAGAATGGCCTGTGTATAAGGAATCTTCAGTGCTGTCATCTGCATAACAATTAATGCCGCTAGTTTGCAACATGTCATTGATATGCAGAAGAAACAAAATAGGAGATAGTACACAGCCTTGTGGAACACCAGCATTAACAGACTTGAGGTCCGAACATGCACCGTCGACAACGACCTTGATGTTCCTGTCTGCAAAAAACTGGTGATCCATGTACACAGTTTCTCGGAAAGCCCATAGGATGGTAGCTTGGTCAGAAGTGCCTTATGCCATACCCGATCAAAGGCCTTCGCTATGTCCAAATTAACCGCCAGCGCTTCCCCCTTTCTGTGTATTAGAAGATCACCAGCCAAGCGATTCCATTGAAAGCCATATTGGCGATCAATTTAATCAGCTTACATAACATTTTTTCCGATACCGAGGTTTCGTAAGATATGTATGAATTAAGTAGACTTCAAATAATTTTGAATCGTCATCTTACGATTATATAAAAATTGTAATGTCCACATCTCTACCTGGCTACCTAATTGAAGCTGAATTCGTACCTTGCTTGGTTTCGCTAAATTCGACCAAGTGTCTTATCGGGATGCATGCTCAGAGATACGGCAGATATCTTAAAATTATGATTTCTTTTTAACGATCCACACGACAATTTTATTTATCAGACAGATCTTTGATACATACATACACTATGTGTGCTAATAATAGCTTTGTTTGCAGGCCAATCCGCGGCATGTCGGTTGTGGTAATGGGCGCGGGCCCGGCCCACGCCTGCTTCTTCGCCACATACGAGCAGAGCAAACACACGCTGTCGCAGCTCACGCGCCATCGGCACGATCACATCACACACGGTATGTTCTTCCAGACCTAAGAGGTATATGTCATAATATCATGACCCTTACAAGCCGAGGTAGAAACTTGCCAGCTCGATCGGGGCAGTACCACACTCACAGAATGTCGTCGTGAGGTAACTAATTTAGTTACATTTCGTACAGTGAGTAAGATATATGGAAGCAAACATCACCTTGCTCCTTGTTCCCATCTTTAGTTCTGTCATATTCCCCATTCGTCCAGTTCTTTTGCAAATAAACCATCTTCGTAATTTAGAGCTGGAATCGCTCTCGGCGGCGATTATCTTAACAAAATACTCGTTTACTGGCTGTTTGTTTAAAAAAAAAAAAAAAACTTTTAACTCTGAATCATTGCAATTCATAATTATCTAGTTAGAAGATACGAAATAATCTCTGGTGATTTATAAACCAACTTACTATTTTCACCTTTCTTTCTCGTCATTACCTTCCATAATGTTTTGTAATTATTGTCTTGTTGCTGGGCAAAAGTCTCTCCTCCTGCATTCAAAAAAGGATTAAACTATTTTTTATTCTAAGGAGGTTCTTAAAATAAGTTCGTATACCTGAAGTTTAGCGTGATGATATGTATGAAAGGTCGAATGAGGTAAAGTGTAGCAAGACTCATTATATGTATGTATTAATGTGTTAATTTTATTTTATAATATAGGTATAAGTAAAAACAGAATAAAGAAATAAGTGATAAACCAACTTGGTTTCAAGAATTCAATTGTATGGATAAAATTGAAGAAAAATCTCTTTGGTTGTACTGTATCTGGCTGGTTTTAAATTAAAACTTTTAATATCAATAAATATATGAGAATGAGCATTGAGAAAAAGAAAAATTAAAATTAAAAAACACTTTCCCGCCATTTTCAATTGTTTTCCTGTCCGTCAAAATAAGTGAGTCTAACGAAGAAATTCGATACATTCTAAAGTTTTATTACAAAAAAGGGCAAAATACGCCCTACTCTACTTTATAAACCATATGCAGTGTTAGTAAGAGTAGCACAAAGTTATTTCAAACGTTTTCAGTCTGGGAATTTTGATGTAAAAGATGCAGCTCTTTATATATAGCCGAGAAATAGGATTGACCACAATACAGTTTTGACCCATATGAAAAAGTCTGGCTGTTCAAAAAAAGTTCGATATTTTGTGTCACACGAGCTCACTGAAAGAAATCTAATGAATCGTGTACTCATTTGCGGTTCTCTATTGAAACGTAATGAAACTGAGCCATTTATTAAAAAAAAAATCACGTGATGAAAAGTGGATTACCTGCGACAAGAAGGTTCGAAAGATCATGTTCAAAGGGTAAGGTCTACAGACTGTAGCGAAACCCGGATTAACACGCAATAAGGTGATGCTGTGCGTATAGTGGGATTGGAATGGCTTTTACCGCCGGGCAAAATGATCGATTCGGATTTCTACTGCCAACAACTAATGAGACTCAAGAAAATAATTAAGAAAAAACGGCTAGAATTGATCCACCACATAGTCCTGACCTTGCACCCTATGATTTTTACCTGTTTCGGTCTGTTCAGAATTGTTTGGGTAGTGTTAGGTTAACATCAAAAGAGGACTGTCAAAACTACTTGTCGCATATTTTTGGTCAAAAATCTCGAAATTTCTACAGGAATTGGATTATGTCACTATCTACAAGATGCCAACAAATTATCAAACAAAATGGTACATGTATATTATAATAAAATGTAATTGAATTAAAAAAAAGAAAGTCTTGAATTTGAATATAAACATTATTTTAAATACTATATTCATATTAATAGGATACAAAAAGATTGCGGTTAGTTCTTGTTTTATATAAACTCGTTGATAAAAAAAGAATAATTTGCATTGTTTGAAATCGACCACATCGGCCGACGTCCTTGAAACTAATGACGAGCGGCGGTCGGTACTCCGTGTATGAGTTCGAACCCGTGTATCGCGCTTATATTAATTCGAACTTAATTCGAACTGATCGAGTTGACTATTTACCGACTATTATAACTGATAATCACTTTTATATTGTGATTACTACAAATTGTTGGGATGTTTGTCCCTGATGTTTCACAGTTTAAATAACAAGAGATGCTAGTTATAAAACGTTTTAGACTTATGTCTAATTATTGGTGTTACAGGTTTATCGGGCTGCTTGGCGTCGCTGGTTCACGATGCCGTTTCAAATCCCGCTGAAGGTGAGAATTAGAAATATTTAATCGATGCCGTCGTCCTCATTCGAGACCCGAGTTGAGGTCGATATATCTACCTTTAATTATTTTCGTTGTCGCCTTTATTAAAACGCACTAAAACCTCGTTAGCGGCTGCAGTCGAATATTCGCCTCAAATTGTCACAATGAACAGATGATTGGCGGCTATTAGCTTCTTCACGAAGAGCTAAATTGTCGCGTTCGTTTCGTTCCGCCAGATCACATTTGACAGAGTATTTCCTGCGACGGTCTCGTTCGAGGCTAGGTACCATTCCGCGTAATTATATTGATTTATAAGCGAGCCATCTCAATTACTGGCGCTCGTTACCATATGACATGCGTTTACGCGAAATGTACCTCGTCACTCACGTCACGTGCATCGGCTTTTTGTTAATCTTGAAAAATCATTAGACAAACGGCCAAGTCCTTCCTAGTACTACCGTTAATTCATATCATTTTCATGATACCCTTTGAACTACTGAATGTTCGGGCTGAAGATAAAATAGCAGTTTGGATTGCAATCTTTAGTATCATAAAAGATTTTCAATCTAAATAGATGATCATCGAGCAGCAATAATGTGACCGTTTCCTGCGGGTAGTAAAATATAGTTAGTATAGTAATTGTAGTTATTTACTGATTTATTCGCACTCGAATAGTCCGACTAAATAGTGGCTGTCTATAAGTCTTAGGTATATTACTAAGCCAGGCCGAATTTTAATAGAGTACGACTTATTTTTCTAAACTTCTGTCCATGTTGTGTACAAGTGGATGTTCCCGATTCCAAACTTTTTCTTCAAAATTTTTGAGATTTACCTTTCGATCGGTACGGTACGGTATTCAAAAAGAATCAGAGGTTCTTATTAACGTATTTTCTCATCGGCAGTGAATTGTAGCTTGTTGCCCGAGTCAGCGTGTCGTGTCATGTAGGAGTTGGGACGCGTTCGAGAGTATTCTATAAACACGTTCTGTGTAACTCTTTTAGAACTCCAATCGTTAATGCTAGCGGAATTTCCTCAAGACACTTTGTACTCGTATATTCCTTAAACTTTTCATTATTATGTCTTTTCTTTGTTGACATTATTTTTAAATATATATTTAAATTACCCCTAATGGCACTAATTCATAAAAACATTATAAAAAATAAAATAAAAATAATAAATATTAACCAACAATCACACCACGTTGACCTAGCCCCGTGCTAAGTTCGTAAGAACTTGTGTTACAGGTACTAGGAACGGAAATAAATTTAAGATATAAATACATATATACATAAATACACATCCATGACCCGGTGCAGACATCTATATTCGTCATACAAATTATCTGCACCTGGCGGGATTCGAACCCGCGACCGCTGCGTAAAGTGCCAGTTGCCTGACCACTCGACCAGCCGGTCGTCAACCACTCGACCAGCCGGTCGTATATAGTAATATAAAAAAAAACTTGTTAAGTCATCCAATAGTCTGATGTCATCAAACGCGGAACACATTTCGCATAATTCGGTCCGCGTCCGCGGCGCCGTTCTCGCCTCAATTGCTGCGAGGAACCAGTTCCTGCGGCCATTGTGTTCGATTGTACCTCGTTACGACTGCGAGATATTTGTGCAGGATTCTCTCGATGAAATCGGACAATCGTTCGTAACTTTTGTTAAATATAATAAGCAGCTGATTAACAGCCACAATTACGATGCATTTCATTATTATTTAAGTCCTTCAGTGAATGGTAATGCGTGTGTTTTTGACGTGTCATGCTTACTGTCGATATTAAAATCTTTGACCATTTCGCCAGGTCATTGTTTTTTTTTTTTTTTTTTTTTTTTTTTTTTAATCTTGAGACACTAAGAAGCTTCTCTTATTGGAAAACATCTTATGATGGAGGAAAATCTTTTCCTTGAACTTATGATGACTTGAAATTTATCTCACAATCAAAAGTTTTTCATCAAAAGTTTTTGTAAATATATATAAATAAACGCATTAGGTGTTTATTATATTATAGCGTTTTCTAAAATCCGAGTCAGTGTCAGTCAAATCAAATGTCGGCGGGAATTCATCATGTAGGGTAAGGTGGGGTACAGTGTTACACGGGGTACACTGTTACAGTGTACATATCTCCGTCTCTATCTTTCACTTTTATGGTGTTGGTATACACGTTTGTCAAGCTCACAAGTAGCCATCTTTAAGCAGTTGTCATTGCCGCAATTTGTACCGCGTGTAGAAAATAACAAACAAAAAAAGGTTTTGTGTTATCAAACGAGAAAAAAATCATTTCAAAGTTTTTTACTTTTTTCCGGATGTATTATATTTAGGTAAGTTATGATAGTTTTCCTCTATTTACTGTATATTAAGTTACGAATTAACGTTAAGTAGTTTTTTGTAAGCATAACCTAAAAGATAAACTTGATTTTTTTTATCGTTTTGCCTCTGCGGGGCACTGTGTTACGGGGCACTGTGTGACATACACTACTGTGTTTTACTATTTCTAGGTATTAAAAGAAAATGGTTCGAAATCGTAAGACGAAGACAGATTACGATCTTCATAGTGAAAGAGATATGGCAGAAGCAATTCTGATGGTAGAAAGTTGTGTAAGTCTTCGAAAAGATATTAAAGTTGTGCTTTATCTTGTAAATGTTGGTAGCAAGAAAGACCAAACGTCAGGCAGATGTATACACGTTTCAAAATAATATTATAATAAAAACAATACTTGTTAGAAAAGTTAACTTTTTTCTTATTGTTATTTTGTACATTATTTTTATGATGTAACATTGTGCCCCTTACCCTGTAACAAAGTACCCCAGATACGGGGCTCAGTGTTACAATCGACTGATTTAATTAAAGTGAAATTTAAATTAATTAATTGCTAATAATGTTCATGTTTGAATAATTTTAATTAAAGAGAGATTGTTATAGTTTATATCCAAGCCGAAAACAAACTGATTAAAACAATATTTTTGTCGCTACATTCTAGTTTGTTTTTTTTGTAACACTGTACCCCACCTTACCCTATGTAAAATGTGATTGCGGCTGAATATTATGCGGCTAGGCTAGTACTAAACATAGGGAAACGTATAAAAAGTTAAAGTACAGATCGTGAATACAGGAAAAGATTTTTATGTCTATTGCTTTAAGGTCTTAAGAAAATTTGGTGCCCCGTGGAAAAGCTGGCAAGCTCTGAAGTACCTAATACAACGGGATTGAATGAAAAAGACAAATAACGTAACCCGGTGATGTTATTACTTAATGAAGACGTGTGACATAATTACTAT
This sequence comes from Euphydryas editha, assembly GCA_036937285.1. Taxonomy (NCBI): domain Eukaryota; kingdom Metazoa; phylum Arthropoda; class Insecta; order Lepidoptera; family Nymphalidae; genus Euphydryas; species Euphydryas editha. Next base: position 175,573 of record JAUPFZ010000023.1, on the reverse strand, counting down.
GTAAATAAACGTGACCGTGGCCCCGCTATCGAGCGCTAACGTCACTATCCCTGTTTAATTCTAATAGATGCTGACCCTCGCCCGCCCTGATCCCACGCCTTGTGTTATATTGCAGTACTTTCATATTCATTATTTATTTTCACAACCATTCCTGTATAATTTTACAATTACAGTGTCGAGGTTTCGCTATCGAGCACACTTTTTAATTTATTTTAACTCTTGATTATTTTGGGACTTTAATAATTCCTTTGAGGTTCGAATTCCGCACAAAAATATTGTCTTTAAGCCTATTCTTAATTGCTATGCACATAGGGTTTGCGGCACAGTCTTTTATAGAACAATAAAGTTAATAAACTTAATATTGTCTATTCACTACCTTTAAACAAATGTAAACATGTGGTATAAAAATGAACCAGGAACTTGAATTATGTGGAAAAAGAGAAAAAATTTCACACTTAAATTTCATTCTCAAAAAAAAAAGACAAATAATGTTATATGTATTTATAAAAAGCAAATTTATTTAAAAATAGAACGCAAGTAGCCATTTTACTGGTTAAAAAAAATATGATTTCCCACTCATTTAACTACGACGGTTCCCGCGTTTTTCTTTGCAACGATAGAACATTTGCGTGCTATGATCTTTTACGATTTTAAATTTGGTTGAACTGAAAAACTAAGACTTCAACGATTACAATCACCGTCAGGGGAGTCTGCCCCATCTCGAGCAACAGTTTTTAGATGGTTCAGTAATTCACTGGTGAAAAAAGAGGTAAAACTAACCTCGAAGATGACCATAAAAGTGGTCGCCCACAAATGGCAGTAACTGCAGAAATTGTGTGGACTACTGAAATGACGGTGCGAGAAGACCTACGAATTATTTCGGATCAGCATCTTGGAGTGAGGAAGCTTTGTTATCGTTGGATCCCGCGTTTACTCTTAGATACTGAAAAACAGGCTAGTGTGGATTGGTGCCGCGCATCTCCGATTTGAAAACGGAATGTCAAGACGTATTTTGTAAATCATCTCCGGCGACGAAATGTGGTTTTATCATCATATGATCCGGAAAATAAGAGACAATCGTCAGTGTGGGTCTTTTCTAAAGGAAAGTTGTCGACAAATCTTCAAAAACCTCGTAACGGTGGAAAAAGAAATGTTGGTTAGTTTTTATCGCAGCGGGCATGTGTCGGATGTTGAAAAATCATAGATCTGTTAACTCGGAATAGTATACAACAGTAGCATTGCTGAAAGTTTTCCAAGCTCTGTGGTGAGGAGACCAAAGACTGGACTTCGGGTAATCCTCCTGCATCACGAAAACGCTTCGTCACATACGTCCCTCAGAACAAAGATGTTTCTTGAGGAGAAACCTTGTCCCATCCACCGTATAGTTCTGATGTAGTTCCTTGTGATTTATTTTTGCTCGCGATAATGAAGGAAAAAATAAAATGGAATTTGTTTTTGTGTCCCGAAGAGGCCGTGGCCGCCTACGAAGTTGCAATTTCGGATCTATCGGATCAAGACTGGCAAGAGTGTTTTAATATCTGGTTTAGGCGAATGGAACTTTGCATAGAGAATGAAAAACAGTATTTCGAAATCGTGTAAAATTTTATTTAAAAAAAAAAGAATGATTTGCATTTATAATACGTCAATAAATTATTATTATAATATTATTATCAATTAGAATCTTTATTTGGCTTTTCGGCCAACCGAAAACTGAGTATATTTTTCAATGGAAGTCTATGCATTTTGACAGGGTCAGTAATTCGGGCCAGTTAGTAATTATATAATATTACATTCCTCTAGAATTCCCCAAGTAACCCATACGAACATTCTCAAGGCGCGTGGAAAAAGGTAAAATCATTAAATAATACGAATTATTTGCATACAACAAATAGCGCACGCCGATAGCTACTGCGATACGATAGCGTGTCGTACGAGCCGTGCAGTAATTATTGTAAAATATTGTTTACTTCACAAACAAATGCACGGAGAGCGACGATAAGCGACACGTTTTCCTCCAACACAAAACTCTTCCAAGTATTTTATAATGTCAAGCAAATAAACGTTATACAGCGCTGTCAACTACACACTTCCAAGAACACTGCTTTTACTCATATGTTTTACAGCAGTATATGCTACTTGTGCCTGTCTCGTTACTATTCCAATTGCAATGAATTAGTTACCTGTGGTCAGTGTTGTGGCGAAATATTTCTGCTATAGAGATTATATAATCATGCCCATTTCTTAGTTCTGTTTCCACATTTACTTAGTGATAGATAGATGTCGTTTCACTTTGATACTTCATTAAATTTAAGTTGGTTATCTGAAGTTTCAATAGTGCTTTAATTTTTTTTTCTTTTTTACAAAATAGATCGCTCTAGCGCCACCTATCGTGTCTAATTGCGAATTTGACTATCCAGGGATAGCATGAAACACATTCATGGTCAATACCTTGTTTTTTATTTCTGTCAGTTGGTCTCATATACTAAATTGTGTAAAAGTTTGAAGTTATACGAAACGTTATTGAACGAGACTAATGCGTTTAATCGACCGTACTCAACGACAGAACTTCTCGAACAGAATGTTTCAAGCTATTCACCGATAATATGTACTGTTATCGACGGTACATAAATATTTCAACAATTGTATAGCAATTAATGAGCTGTACGTGGTTCAAGGCTGCGGTCCGAGAGACTCGTTTACCGATTGTTTATATCGGAAATATCGATTATATAAAAGTCTGACTAACGTCTAGTTTAGTTTCGTTTAACTTAGTTACTTTTAACAAAGATTGAACAAGACTGGCGTCATGTAGACATGACCAACGTGTGGTATAACTAATTTTTAATACAATATATTGTAGAAGCATATTTGCTTCTTCGGGAGGAAGCGTTGTGATTTTTAATATTAAAAATATTCTTTTTTTGACTGACTAATTTATTATATATATTATATGTTTATAGGTACTACAAAAATTAAACCCGCCCTTGAGCCGTAACTACAATAAATCATAACATAGAACAGATAATACAGAACGTGTTCAATTGTCAACATTGTGTACATTGCGAGACAAAAGACGGTGCACACGGAACTTATTGATAAGCTTACTAATAGACGACAATGTTTCATGTCGCAATATTAAATGTCGATGCGCCGTCACGAGAGTGTGAGAGCGTCGTAACCGGCACTCGACCGTAAACAAGCGAACTGCTCCTGCGATGTTATGAATCAACATCTATTGGGAAGTTTCAGTATTGAGCAAATATAGTTGTGATGCAATTCCCCTGTCAAATTTAATAAACGAAATCAACAATAAATCTTGACGGTCAGTCATTAATCTGTATTTGAAATACCAAGACATTTTACGATAGACTTAAGAGGGATACGATTAAACGAAATAAGAAGTATAAAATGTGTTAATTTTGTTTTTATTTCTTTAAAAGAATGTCATAGCATCGACCGTCTTCAAAGACTGCTTTGAGACTTTTCGAAAGTATCATTTTCCATTTCATAACATTACTTTACACGATTACTGATCAAAACTTGGAGGCTCGGATATAGTTGGAATGTAATGACACTTCTTTTCTAAACAGTTTTATAAAATAAATAATACTTCCAATTTTGAAATTAGCGACATAACAAAGGTTCGAAACTGATATCTTCCTCGAGACCAATCTATATATATAAAAGAGATTTCCACGTATACATTGACTCATCACGATATCTCTGAAACTATAAGGCGCAGAGACTTGAAATTTGGTAGGAATATTCCTTTTACCGAGTAGAGGTCAGCTAAGAACGGATTTTACGAAATTCTACCTCTAAGGGGGTGAAAAAGGGGGGCAAAGTTTGTATGCGACAACATGATTCCTTGGTCCAATCTACTTCAAATTTCGCATAAATATTCTTTAACAGAATTGGTTGAAGACGTGTTTCATATTTTATCGAAATTCATCCTCTAACGATGTTAAAAGGGGGGAGAAAATTATTTTGATATAAATACTCCATAGTGATTTTGATTTAAATTAAAATTTATTTTGACACATGTTTGACAACCAATCCGTCTGTTATAAAATATTTTCCAGTATTGACGCAGGTGTAGGTGATAAAAAATATAATTTTATATTTTTTGAAATTTTAGTTAAATACCCGTGCGAAGCCGGGGCGGGCCGCTAGTATAATATAATATAGTTGATTCATCTCGAACAAGATTCCTGGAAAAGCCGTATCGAGTCAGTTTTGACACATTAAGGATACAATTAATCGTTGTTAAAATGTTTAATGTTTTCGTATCGCTGAATAATGAACCCGGTTTTTTTTTTTTTTTTTATGACAGATAGACAGGCATTTGACCGCTATCTCACCTGATGTTAAGTGACGATGCGGTCGAAGGTGGAGCATGCCTGCCTAATAACAGCCTATTCACTCTGGCCTTGAAGGCACCCAGGTTGTATCGTTCGGGAAACACAGACGCGGGCAACGAGTTCCATTCCTTAGCCGTGCGCATCAAGAAAGTAGTGCCAAAGCGTTTTGTGCGCGTAGGTGGCATATCAATGACATAAGGATGGAACGATCGACCGCGCCTAGTGTCCCGATGGCGGAAGGTTGTTGGGGGAATTAGATCGTGCAATTCCTTCGCACACTCACCAAAATATATTCTGTAGAACACCGACAGACGAGCTACCCTACGCCGATGATCGAGACTCTGCAACTTGGTGTCTGTCAGAGTAGGGTCACCTATGAGTCTCTTAGCTCGTTTTTCCACCGAGTCCAAAGTTGCCAGTTGGTATTTGGCGGATCCATCCCAAAGGTGGCAGCAATACTCCATACAAGACCGAACTTGTGCTTTATACAGTTGAAGCAGCTGTTCTGGAGTGAAGCATCGCCTGACCTTAGAGAGGATACCTAGTTTTTTTGCTGCAGTTTTTGCTTTGGACTCGATGTGCTGCCCAAAGTTCAAATTGGACGATAGCTCTACACCGAGGAGCTGGAGGGAGTCGGTAATTTCTACAGAAACATTTCGGAAAGTCGGAGCCAGGTGTAAAGGGCTCCGTTTAGAGGAGAACACACACGCCTGTGTTTTTGTAGCGTTGAACGTGACCAGATTGGCATCGCCCCATTCGGAGACTGCCTGGAGGGCGACGTTCAAGCGGCTGACCATTTCCTCTCGACAAGACTGGATAACATCCTTACTAGCCCTTGCACTCGAAAAGTATCTGTCCGTCACTGTGCTGTCGTCAGCATACCCAAAGGTACCGGGGACGAGCAGATCATTAATATGGAGCAGGAAGAGGGTAGCGGACAAGACTGATCCCTGAGGAACACCGACGTCGATAGCCTTTTGGTCCGACGAGTACCCGTCAAGGACAACTCGAATTGAACGTTCGTTCAGGAAATCAGAAATCCAAGCGCAAAGGCCAGGTGGAATACCATATGAAGGAAGCTTGCTTATAAGGCTCGCGTGCCAAACTCTGTCAAAGGCCTTCGAGATATCGAGGGACACGGCAAGAGCTTCACCGTGTTTATCAATGGCCTCACTCCAAATATGTGTGGCATACACTAGAAGGTCCCCAGTCGAACGGTTCTGGCGGAAACCGTATTGCCGGTCGCTGAGGAGATCGTTACCTTCCAAGTGGGCCAGGAGTTTGTTGTTCAGTGCACGTTCCATAGTCTTACAGAGTATGGACGTGACCGAGATGGGACGGTAATTGACAGGGTCTGCACGACTACCTTTTTTGGGCACAGGCTGCACGTTGGCAAGCTTCCAAGACTTCGGCACTTTGCCAGTCTTAAGTGACAGGCGGTACAGGCGTGTAAGAGGTGGAGACAACTCAGGGGCACATGTGCGCAGGACTATCGCTGGTATACCATCGGGTCCGCTGGCCTTGTTCACGTCTAGAGTTTGCAGGATTTTAAGGATCTCATTTTGGCGTATGCGTACTTCAGCCATAATGCAGTCAGCACGAGTTGAGATTGGTGGAGCTTTTCCTGCAGCATCCAGACGCGAGTTCTCAGCAAAAAGAGATGCAAACAAAACCGCTTTCTCTTTTGCAGAATGGGCCAGCGATCCATCAGCCCTCAGCAATGGTGGAAGTGACGGTTATTAAATATATAGTTATTTCACTATCTTATATTTGGAGATAAAAACAAAAATCGGCTCAGTGTGAGTCGTACTCTAATGTTAGGTATTTCGAAATATTTAACAATACATATTTGTCAAGATCGAGCTAAAGAACCTCGAAATAATACCTTACTACATGTATTGGGACTCGATTGAATCTTTAAACTTATTTTACTTATTTATATAAATTGATCAATTAACTACTTATTATGAATCCAAAGATACTACCGGACGAAGTCATGTGTGTATTTGCACTAATATAATTCACCCGGCATACTAGGTACGTCCTAAAACCTAAATATTACGCAATAGGGGAGCAGAAACCGCTGACTGATACCCTCGTCGGGCAATCGTCGTGTGACCACAAGTCTCCTGTGAGATAGCGGAGAGACGAGATATATTACGAAAGTCTTCAAATATTTCGTAAAGTAAATATAACGCAATAGTGATGCTTTTATAATATGCACTGACTTCGCACGGGTACCATGTTCTTAGCGACAACGACTTAAGATATCCGCTTCAATTATATGCTATAAAGGATTATCACAATGTGCATGAAACCGAATTTTTATGGGACACTTAAAAAATATCAGCTTTCCCCTTCAAAACGCCGTCTCAAACCTATAGATATATTGTATTTATATTTATAAGTATAAAAATGACATTTCTTGAAAGTCTAAATTCGGATAGGCGGAAACGGGCGCATTTAAAATTCAAATAAGCGTAAATTTTGTTCTTTGGGATACTAAGCAAGATCAAAAATTAGTTGACTTTGCCAAGCAGACGATTGTATATGGAATCTTCTGTTAACTAGCTTCGATAGTTTGAACTTGGCTGTGTTTACTCGACTGCAACTCGAGTATGATAATGTGACTCGTGCAAATGAATAATTTCTGTTTTATACGAGTATTTGAATATAGTAGAGCTGAAGAAAGACGATATTGAGGAAAAACAGCACAAATAATCTCCTGTTTCATTTTCGTTGAATCTAAACGCACTTTTCTTTTAGTTCTTTCTTTACGATATATGAATAGATACAATTACGAACTTTACCCGTTATTTCCGATCGCGACGCATAGATTGCACCGACCGCGACCGGCAGCAGTCGTCATCCTGCTCGCCTATCGTTGCTGCGTTCAACATCGGTCAACAGAGTGACAGCTACCGTGAACTACCAAGGACGTAGCCAGGATTTTCTAAAGAGGGGGGGCAGATGAAGAAAATCCTAGACTGTACTGTTTTAATCGTGGTTTTTAACATATGAGAATCTCACATTAGTAGTGGAGGTGTTCTTTTATTCGTTTCACTTATCGGTATTAGTGACATTGCTTAGAGTAAGAACAGATGTAAAAATCATTTTTATTAGTGAGCGACCGCTCTTCTTGCTCTTCTAGAGGGGGGCAGCTGCATACCCCCCCCCTGCCCTTACATCGCTATGTCCATGTCAACTACTGTACACTTTCACCTATTGTATATTTTACTTTGCCTTAAGTCAGTTTGTAGTTTAAATACTTCGCAATACAAACTTTTTAAATATCGTCAATAGTGTGAATATCATGCAGGTTTGTTTTGGTGGTCGATATTGATCGCGGCGCCGGTGATGCGCAGCTCGCGGTCTTTCCTGCGCAGAATATGCTCCTAACATAGCATGACCTTGAAACGTCTTGTTAGAATTTATTATTAAGTAACACAAGTTATTGCCCAGCTGTTATGTCCGCTATTTTCAATAGTTTTTTTTTAAACCCACCTCTAGATGAAGACCAAGGCAACTAAAAAAACCTAATTTTTGAAAAATGACGACAAATTTTTAAAATATTTAGGAAATACATCAAAAATGTAATGATATATTCATAAAGTTAACGTTTTCTAAATCTGTTAATTTAGCTTATTTGTATTTTGTCTGTTAAACGTTGTAAAATGTCAAGATTTTTTTATGCTTTTTTTTTACAATTAAATTATTTTTTTTAAGATTTATATTATAACTAGCAAGAACAACTATTAATCGCTACTACAGCTAATAACTCTACAAAAGTACATTGTAATATCTTTATAAAAATACTAGCTTCTGCCTGAGGCTTCGCCCGCGTGGATGTCGATTATCGTAACCAAAAAAAGTATCCTATGTTACTTTTAATACCTCCAAGAATATGTGTACAAAGTTTCATGATGATCGGTTTAGTAGTTTTCTCGTGAAAGCGCATCTATAATATTAGAAAGAAAGAAAGGTTTATTTGTGAATTACTTGAGAACTATTACAAAATTAATATAATATAGAGGCCGTCCGCAACTTCGTCCGCGTGGACACCCCATGAGCGACTTCTTCCCCCACCTCACGCGCCGCTCGTTGGACCGCCCGCCCCGCCCCCGCTCCCGGTACCGCCTTCGGTGCCGCCGTGCCGCTAGATCGCGCATTCAGTTTTCAGAAGCGATAAATGTATCTATTTTCAATTAGGAATCAATCCCGCGGGATCTCCGGGATAAAAAGTAGCCTATGTGTTATTCTGGGTCTTCAGCTACCTACATACCAAATTTCATCGTAATCCGTTCAGTAGTATTTGCGTGAAAGAGTAACAAACATCCATACATACATACTCACAAACTTTCGCATTTATAATATTAGTAGGATTTTTATTTAATTTTTGGATCTGCGTGTTTCCTTAAAAATTATAGTACTGTAATTATAATTTTAGTGTAGTAACTTTACTAAAATTATTATATATTACTTATTGTTATTATGGTATAGTAACTTTCTTAATACAAATGTTTTGATATTACATGATTTTAGGTATAAGGATTAAGGGCCTACATTCAAAAAAGAGAAAGTTTTCTACGCTACGCCACTCTTTCATTATACAGACTAGGAATCTAACGTTTTAATATATGTTTTTTGATACTGTGTTCTAGTATTGTATAATTCTGAAAACACGATTAATCACACAAAAATCCTCTAAAATTAGACATTTTTCAATGCCACAGCTAAGCATTTCTAACTGACATTCATCGACGGCGGACCTGTGCTTATTTTATCGATAAAGCTTGTCCAATAAAAGTAACGTAACGCATCGAAAATTATACAAACACACCGCAGGGTTAGGGTTCCGTACCCAAAGGGTAAAACGGGACCCTATTATATTTATATATTACTTAGTTATATATTCACTTTAAAAATAAACAATTAAATTAAAATAAAAGAACTATTTACGGGGGGCTCCCATACAACAAACGTTTTTTTGCTTCGTTTTGCTCGATATTGATAACTGCAACAGTTAGATGCTTGAAATAGTCATAAAAATATTGTGTCATATTAATCACTTAAAAAAAACAATTAAATTAAAATAAAGTTAATACTTAATACAGCTCCCATACATCACACAAGACTTTCATTGCTGTTTTTAAAGATAGCGGAACCCTTCGATGTGTTACGCGTACCGACAAGGACGCTGATCGCCGATGGCGAGCGGCGGCGGGGCCCCCCTCGTTTCTCGCGATGATAATACTAGACTCTGGCCAACGTACGAAGTTTTATTTTGGATGTAGGCCCTTAAAACCTGACGCACTAAAAGAGCGAGTTAGCGACATTTGTAAAATTTATATTAACATTACTGTATAAAAGAAATAATAAATCTCTCTGGCCGTGTTAGTTCTATTCGTAGTCTATATGTCGTTTTATAATTATGATGTGATAAGAGAGATAAGATAAAATATTAGTCTGAAGCTCGCGACGTCTGCGGTTGCAGTGGTAAAGCAGCGGCTCCAGATGGCGAACTCGCCGTACCGCGGCGTGTGGGAGTGCGCGCGGCACGTGTACCGCGCCGAGGGCCTGCGCGCGTTCTACCGCTCGTACGGCACGCAGGTCGCCATGAACGTGCCCTTCCAGGCGCTGCACTTCGTGACGTACGAGTGGTGCCAGTCGCGGCTCAACCCGCGGCGCGCCTACGAGCCGCGCGCGCACCTCGTGTCGGGCGCGTGCGCCGGCGCGCTGGCGGCCGCCGCCACCACGCCGCTGGACGTCTGCAAGACGGTGCTCAACACGCAGGAGGCGGGCGCCGAGGGGCTGGCGGCCGCCGCCTCGCTGGTGCTGCGCGCCGGCGGCCCGCTGGCCTTCTTCCGCGGCGTGCACGCGCGCGTGCTCTACCAGATGCCGGCCGCCGCCATCTGCTGGCTCACCTACGAGTCGCTCAAGCACGCCATCACCACGGTGAGCACTCGCCCCCACGCCCCCACGCCGTCTAGGGGGCGTTCAAGGAATACGTAACGCAATTTTTGAAGATTTCTGACCCTCCCTCCCCCGGATGTAACGCACCGTAACGTTTTTTGTACCCCGCCCTCCCCTATAGGTTACGTAACACCCAAGTTACCTGACCATTTTGACATAAAAACCTGCTCAAAGTCTCGGAAAGTCGCTAAAATAACTTTGGTTATTGTTTTAATCACGTCTGCGGTAGTAACAAATGAAAGAAGAGATCTCTAACTCTTAATACATGAAAAACAAAATAAGAATGACGTAAAATATTCCTAGTTTTTTATTTAAATTATAAAGAAAACTATGTTTCATTACGCATTGTATAAATCCCCCTGAGCCTTTTTAACGCATTGTAACGTTTTACAAGACCTCCCTAAATTTCGTTACGTAATACTTGAACCCCCCTATCGAATGTCGCCCGTCCTATTAACTTGCGTCGTTTCCGTTTCCAGTTCGGCCTGCAGAATGAGGAGAGCGGCAGTGGCTCGGGCGCGCCCGCGTGCTCGAGTTCGAGCGCGAGCGCGAGCACGAGCGCGAGCGGGCCTCTCGCAGCCGCCGCGCTGCGCCTCGCCGCCGACGTGCCCACCTCCCTCACGCGCACGTAGGCTCGACCGCGAGCCGACCCGAGCACACTCGAGCACGCACGAGCCGACCCGAGCACACTCGAGCACTCTCGCGCAAACGGCGCTGCGAGCGATAGATAGCCGCGAGACGATAGTCAGGAATGCTGCGGGCGTCACGATATACGCGGACTAGGAACGACGTCCCACCTTCCGCTGTCCAGCGCTCAAATGTAGCTGTATAATATTACGAAGATATTATTTTAAATTAAAGCGGTGCGTCTATTTTACACTTGCACATGAGTGAAGGATGACGCCGGGTCGTGCCATGTGTCGTTATGTTCGTACAGGGCGCAGTGCGACCGAACAAATATTTTTCAAGCGAACGAAATAAAAAATAAAAATATATTTACATAAAAATAGTAAAATAAAGGCAAGTTAAATATATGCCTAAAATATAGATCGTGTGTGAGGCGCGTGCTGTCGTTACGGCGTGATTCCTTATATTTAATAACATTTTTGTTTTTCATTATTATCAATCAAAACAAATTATTATTAAAGATTAACGTTTTTGTTGATTGAAAATTAATGTGCTTTTTAAAAAAGCTATTGTCTCATGTTTTATTCCTTTTATCTATATTTACTTGCGCCGCAAGTGACAACAACTTGAACATAATAACTGTAACGGTCTCTTTACTAGTAAGAGTTATTGAGTCAATGATGGGCTCATTTATTGTATCACATATGTGTGGATTCACATTGAGACCAAAATAATGATATTCCTGAGTCAGTTATTTTGTGTAATAATATAGTGTGTGCACGTGTCTCGCGCGTGTGTGCGTGGGTACGAGTGTGTGCGTGTGTGACGCACGCGCGTTTGTATATGTGGTGAGACTGTGTGCGTTGGTACACACGTGTGTCGCTGTGTTTGTGAGTGTGCGTGCGCGTACGTGTGCGTGCGTGTGCGTGTGCGTGCGAGCGAGGAGCGAGAGCTGTGATGTTTGTGGTTAAATTTAAAGTAATCTTCGTCTTAAGTGTTGATATTAGTTAAGGGTTCACCCGATATTTTTTATTGAATTATAGTTTAGTTACGCAGCGGCGGCGGATCGTGACGTCACGGATGTCCAAATATTTCGTGTGACGTCTGAAAGTCGCGTCAAAATCACAATAAAATTTAATAAGTGTATTTTGTAAAAAAAAAATAGTATACAATGATTCGTGTGAAAACAATATCGCTTCTTGTAATTTGTTTTTAATGAAATGAACGTAGTGTTTAGTGACATTGTACATAGCAGTGGACGGCCACTATAAACTGCGCGTCTCAAAGACGCTTCGCCTCGGGAGCCGGGGCCTCGTTGTTTCTTCGAAATTATATTTTTCCGAATTATAATGTTTGTTAAATTTAATTATAAAATTATATTTTTAAGGTTTGGATTCGGAATCCATTTTTGCATTAACATACCTTTTTTAATATTTTTTGAGAGATTTAACAAAGCGCCCCCGGTCTCCGCTCGCGATTTATTTCACCTCCATGATTGTTAGTTACCGATGTTAACGATTATGTATAAACACAATTTTCAATTTGTAAAGAGATATTTCGTTTTGAAAACGATTCGTTATCGGCGACAGAGCCCGATGCTCGAGTGTGACCTGCGGCGCCTCAAGGCTGTGATACTCTGAGAAAATTGTCAATGTATATATATTTTTAAATGTGACGGTTTCTGCTGAACCGCAGCGGCTCGGGTCTCGCCCGCCACACTCACTTGACTGAGACTCGCGGGCGACTCGCGTGCAAGTCGGTAGCTAAATCGAGGACACCGTAGTCCATTACGTTTTATTTGTAAAGATATAAAGTCGTTTTTTGTATAAAAACGGTTAAATTTTCTATTGAGTGATATGTTATGAAAATATTATTTCGAACGTCCGGCGGCGATGCGACTATCGTTTATTTTTCTCCACGAAGGAATCGTTCGTATAATAAATAAATATAATGTATATTTGTTAGAGCGGTCTTGAGTCTGCGTATGTTGCGACGTCCGGCGGACCGGTGCGACGCGGAGCGAACGATTCGTGTGAATTTTATACAAATCGAATACTAAAGAAATGTCAATTTTACTGTGATGAGCAACCATGGAGTATAGAATTAAAGGAGTACAATTTTGTGTTATGAAAAGTGTCGTCGAAATTCATCATTTAGGGTGGCGCCACACAATAAGAGGGTAAATCTTAAAGGAAGCGCCAAATAACGCAAAAAAAACAGTCATAATACGGACTGAAAACGTAATAAATAATATAAATTAAAAAAATAAAAGACAAACATTACATAACAAAAATATTAAACGTTATCAATAATAAATTAAATATTAAAAATCACAAGTATTGATTTAGTCGACTAGTTCTTAACTACAGAAGTTAAAAGAAATACTAAATTTTCCAACCGAGTACACTTCACTCTGTTTATAACTGCTAACTTCATATCATTTCCATTTGCCACACTAGCGTTATTTCGGTGAGTGTTCGAACAATAATTTGCTGTTTACAAGTGGACACTTTTCAACTAATTCCCCATACAAGATGTTTCTCCATTAATTCTGTACTCCATGGAGCAAACGAAACACAACAATCACTCGCAGGTCGTCCACATGTTGGTCTTTGTGTTTGTCGTGTTGTGTCGCGTCGCGTCGCAAGCGAGACTTATTATTGTTTGTGTAAATTTCTTTTATTTGTTATATTTATGAGTTGTATAGATGAATACGAAATTGAAATTTATAGTTTTAAGAGTTACGTAATTGTACAGGACACGCACCGAGTGATCGTTTATTTAAATACGTGAGATAACAGAAATAAACAGTTGGACAATAGTTGTTTTGTTTTATTTTATTACATTCTACTTACTCTTACCTTTACAGGTTACTTAATAACCTTTACAGGTTTCAGGAGAGACAAACAATAAGATGCTGTTTAAAAAAAATACTAAGCTTAAGAAGATAATTATATATTTTTATAACAACTTATTTTGCTGTGGTGTTCTTGTCTCCTGGCCATACATATGGGGAGACATAGTTTCGCAACATTAATCGATACTGACTTGTTATAGGTACCTAAAGACATTTAAGGTACTGTTACATATCGTTATAGTGATAGAATAGTGACGGATCTTGCAGATTTGAAACTTTGCAGGGCAGACGTTTCAAATAGTTATGTTGTTGTATATTTGAAATGTCTGCCCTGTGTGGTTTTGAATTTGTGGGATCCGTCGCTTTTCTACGACTATGACGAAACACCAACAAAACATACAACAACAACAACAACATAGTTGTTTGAAGTGTCTGCCCTGTGAAGTTTTAAATTTGTTAGATCCGTCACTATTCTACGACTATGACGATATGCTCATTACTAGCATGCTTATAGTCTAGTTAACAAGTGCCATTTTGGTTAACTTTTTTCAGCAGTCTCCGAAAATTATCATTGAGGTGTCCTTCGATTTAGATTAGCATCTAGATGATTTTTGAAAAAAAAAAAAATGAAGATCCGATTGCATAAACTGAAAAAGTTATTAACAAATAACTAAAAAGGTGGTGTCAAGCCCGTAGTATTACTGTAGTGTACGACGTAAACCAATGACAAGTAAACCCAGAAAATAAACTTGTATTTAAAATTGTATTACAGTTGCGCGCGGGCGCTTCATATCGTTCGACGCGCTGTTCGCTCGACGCCTAACCGGTTTGAGATACCCGACTACTACGGCCCGAGTGTTATCTTTTATACTTATATTGACTCATTACGATGTTGTTTAATAATGGCTAGCGATGAGTTAGATGATATAACTTTTAACAATTGTGATAATGTGAGTAGTGTGACTAGGAAAAACAGTGAGATGACTAGTAGTTTGGAAGAATTAAATCAAGCGAGAGATAATAGGGAGGTAGACATGACGAGTGATGTGCCTCAACAACATTCGACAACAAATATATCAAATAATAAGAGGAATCGAGAGATAAGCCAGGACGAGATTTGGACAACCGTCAGCAGAAGAGGTAAAAGGTATGCTAGAGGGAATGAGATAGACGATACAATCAGAATAGCGGAGGACAAAATCGAAATATGTGTTTCATCAACAAACGTACTTCCGAAGCAATTTAAATTGGCAAAGATTTTAAAATCTGAGAACATATGTAATATCACGCGAATAAAATACGTTAACCCTTACAAAGTACTGATAATATGTAGTAACGAAGATAGTGGTGATCAGTTGATGAACTCGCAATATTTTAAGAAGGAGGGTTATAAATGTTACAGAACTTTGGAAACAACTCAGTCTTATGGGGTGGTGAAATATATTGACCTGGATTTGTCCGAAGAGGAAATAGTGGAAGGTTTGGAAAGTGATATCCAGATAATAGGAGTGAAAAGGCTAAAACGTAGAAGTAGTTTAGATGCTCGATGGGAACCATCGGAGGCAGTTCGCATATGTTTCTTAGGGTCGTCGTTGCCCTCATACATACATATACAGTCAAACCTGGGTAAGTGAGAACTGGATAAGTGAGAAAACTCTATAAGTGAGAGTAATAGCCAGGAACCGTCATCTTAAGCTCCCAAAACCTCTATTAGCGAGAAACAGAAACCTCTGTAAGAGAGAGTCATTTTACTCTCATGGACCTCTGTAAGTGAGACTGCTACTTATCTATACCTCTATAAGCGACAGTCGAGCTTTATTTATTTATATTATTTAGGAGGAACTATAGCTACAATAAAAAAATACATACATAAAAGATACACACATACAGTAGTAAGCTTGTGTCTCACGAATCCAATATCTTAATGCCGAGTTTCGAAGATTTCGTTCAAATTGACGACGACATACCGCTGGAGAACAAACCGACGACGATATAGTTAAGAATTGTGTGAACACCTGTATTGCTGAAAATGACAGTGAAGACCAGGCACAGATTCCGGAAACAAATAAAGATCATTCCAATGAAGCTAGCTTTAAATGCGTTGGAGACAGTCCATCAGTACTTTTAATACGCGGCATTTGTTGATCAAGCAATATTCTACAAAATTTATGAGTTAGAGAAAAACATTCAAAATACAAAAAAAAAAACCAAATGAAATTAATGTATTTTTTAAAGTGTAAATAAGTTCTAAATAAAATAAAATAAAATTACATAGTGCATGAATTTTTGTTTTGTTTTCGTAAGCATCTTGATACCTACCCTTATAAAGTACTTAGGGGAGAGTTGGATATTACCGAGCCTCTAAGAACTTGGACCTATAATTCGGAGAAGGTTCGATATATATATTCAAAAATGCAGTAAATAGTACAGAATTTATTTAGCTACGCATGCATCACGGCAAAATATTTCAAAAAATAAACAAAAATTAATTATTGCAAAATAATAAAAAAACGGGAAAGCGTGGTATTATCAGACTGGTCTGATAATATCGTGCCAAGGTTTGATAAAACCGTGCCCATAATAATTTCGTGAATTTCTATCAGTAAACTTAGAATTAAAAAAAAAATGCAACGTTGAATAAACTCTTTCGTAAAAAAAGAAGCATAGACTCCTTTCTATACCTAGATATAATTATTATTTTACGACTAGATTAATTATCATAACCATATCGGCCATTGGATGTCCACTGCTGAACGTAGGCCTCCCCCCATCGACTCCGTTTCAAAGCAGCCTCCATCCAACGACTTCCGGGGACTCTCTTTAAGTCGTCTGTTCATCTCGTGGATGGCCGTCCGACACTGTGCTTGCCGGTACGTGGTGTTCATTCGTACACGCCCTGGGCGCGGAATTGACAAACTCTGTTATTTCATTTTATAACCTCAAAATAATACAGTCAAGTTAATTGTGTATTCAAATCAATCTAGTCATTAATTCTATAATATGTTAGGATTAAAATAAAAGTAATCAATGTGTTACAATACAAATATAGAATAGCTTACCTCTTGTCAAAAATGCCCGCGAAATTATAAGGAACGAGAGTAAAAACTTATAAGACACGATGTGTCTTAATCGCTGCTCCGAGTAAATTACCGTCGTGCACGGGGAGGGGCAGAGGACTCGGACTGTGATCTTTAAGGACTGGATAGCGCAATTAGCGTTTAGTTTTTGAAATATGCTAGGGCGTGGAATTATCAAACGCGCGGTATTATCCAACTCTCCCCTATGTCTAAATCTAATGAACGTAACATATACACACTATTAAAAATATATATGGACATAGTTTATTGTGTTGTGCATATTATGCACATAATGTTATCATATTACATATATTTAATACATAAACTACATTTGTACTTGCTGTGACTTGTTATTGCTGCGTACCTCTACAAGAGAGAAACGCTACCCATGTACCTGCATTAGCGAGAAACTCGGGTTAGTGAGAAACCTCTATAAGCGAGAATGAGATTGTGCTCCCTTGAACTCTCGCTTATCCAGGTTTGACTGTATTTAACACAAGAGCAGAAGTTACTCCCTATAAATATCCGGTAACGCAATGTGCACGGTGTTGGCGGTTTGGTCACACAATGAAATTATGCCCATCCAATAAAGTGATATGTCCAAAATGCAGTAGAAATCATCCTAATTGCGAGACAGTGGATTACAAGTGTAACAATTGTGCTGGCAATCATATGACATTGGCAAAGAAGTGTCCTGTTTACATTAAGGAAAAGAAAATCAGAGATCTGATGGCAGAATACAATTGTAGCTATAAGCGGGCTCTTACCATCTATGTCCCGCCAGAGCATCCTATTGTAGAACCTACGTCTAGAAGAGAGTATCGATGTACACTAAGAGAAGAGATACAAAAGTCAAGTGAAGACAATACTTTAGCTATTTCCTCTCAAAGTAAGAATACTTACGCAAACATAGTGAGAGGCAATCAAGATAATAAAAATACGAAGAAAAAGAAGAAGAAGAAAGAAAAAAGGGACACCCCACTTCCACCCTTTCTAAGACATAGTTCGGAAGATACAGCAGGAGATAGTTCACAGGAATCAGACAGTGACATAAAAAGTAAAAATTCGAAAGACAATTATAGAGGGAACCGTTCAAAAAGCAAAGAAATATTCGATATATTGGAGGGTTATGGAACCAATTAAAAGAAAAATTGTTGAATATGGAGACATCATGGGAGAATAAGACAAAAAGCTGCGCATTTATACTGTTTGAATGGATCAAATCTATTATCATGAAGTACATTTTAGAAGTGCCAATCCTTATTAACTTTAAACAATGGATCAACGAACTAACAGAACCTCAATAATCAATATCATGCAATGGAATGCTCAAAGCCTTCGGCCTAAAGCTATCGAGTTCGAAGCGTTATTAAATCAAGAAAAAGTGCACATCGCAATAATTAATGAAACGTGGTTGGATCCTGGAAGCAGTTTTCACATAAGCGGTTATAACATATTCAGAGAAGATCGTTATGACGGATATGGCGGCGTCGCAATATTAACTCATTGTTCCCTAAGAACAAGTCGTTGTAACAGCATTATTAATAATTCGGGTATACAGCTAGTACATGTGAAGATATCTAACTGCGAACATTTAGAAAACGTTATTGCCGTTTATTGTCCTTCTTCGGTATATTCTAGTAAAAGAGATTGGGACCAAATTTTTTCTCTGAGGCAAGAAAGAACACTTATAGCCGGAGACTTCAATGGACACCATACAAACTGGTCATCTAAGACGGACACAAGAGGTATTCAACTGTTCGACGCCATATTCGAAAACAATTATATTGCTCTTAATGACGGCACTTCTACTCGCGTTAAACTGGCTAATGGCGTGCTACAAAGTACCTCTCCTGATTTGACCGTAGCATCCCTGGATTTAGCAATGAAATTTAGTTAGCAAGTTATGAACGAGAACTTAGGGAGCGATCACCTAGTACTAAAAATTAAAACAGAAATTAACAATATGAACACGTACAAAATTAAAAGAATTTATAAAAAGGCAGATTGGACAAGATATAGACAGATTATAAATGAAAAATTAAATGTTTTAGACATAAATACTGATAACCAAATAGCGTATAACAATTTTATTGAAGCCCTTAATGTTGCAGCTGATCAAAGCATTCCTATAATAAAAATTTGTGATAACCCAATTCGACAACAGATGTTTAAACCTAAATCATATTGGAGTCAGGAATTGTCACGCACAGTTGCTGAGCGACGTCTGGCCTTAGCCGAATTCAGGAAGAACCCTACACCTCAGAATTTAGACAAAATTCAAAGGAAAACGAGTCATGCCCAGAGATTGATTCGGAATAGCAAGTTTAATTCGTTTAGAAACTTCTGTGATAGCATAGATAACACAATGTCAGCAGCTGAAGTATATAGGCGAATGAAGTGGCTCAAAGGCTATAACACAGCAAGAAGTACTGTGAATCAGGAACAAATGGAACATTTACTACATAGTTTAACACCAGATTACGTGAGCCCTCCTCCACCTAATTTTATATCAAAGAATGAGCAATTGAGCAGCCCAATTACCATCCAAGAGCTTAATAACTGTATTAAACAGACTGACACCGCTCCCGGTGGAGATAGTATTTCCTACTCCATGATCAGGCACTTACCGGAAGTAGGAAAAGTAGTTCTGCTTTCACTATACAACAGATTTCTACTCTCCGGTTTTGTCCCGAATCAATGGAGAGAAGTCAAAATAGTTCCCATACCAAAACCGGGTCGGGATGCTGGCTCGGTATCTAGTATCAGACCAATTGCTTTATTGGCATGTCCTTGTAAAGTCTTACACACAATTTTAAACCGCAGACTTGAATGGTTTCTTGAAAAAAATAACAGTTTTTTACATGAAACAACCGGATTTAGGAGAACGCGTTCTTGTGCTGACAACTTGGTAAGATTAGTATCGCGCATTCAGGAAGGATTTTCGAAGGGCTTTAACACTTTGGGATGTTTTGTTGACATTGATAGCGCCTATAACAATATAAACTTAGTGGCCCTGTTAAAAATATTAGATGGGTTGGGGGTAGGAGCGGTCATGTGCAGATACTTATGGGAATTATTACGTGACAGACATCTATCAATTCAAATTAATAATAATAGCATAACTGTGAGGACCACTGGGACAGGTATTGCACAGGGCGATCCGCTGTCCCCACTATTATTTAATGCTGCCACTTCAAAGATTTGCCATAATATAGTTGATGTATTTGTTTCACAATATGCAGATGACTTCGTATTGTATACAGCCAGTAAAAATATTTCGGATTCCGTTAGTAATATTCAAAAGTCATTAAAATTGTTTCAGTGTTTAATAGAAGAAGTAGGATTACAGATTTCTTTTGATAAAACTAAAATAATTTTATTCAGCAGGGGTAGAAATAAGAAAATATTTTCGGTAAATATTAACAATCATAGTATACCTACAACAGGTAGATCATGTTAAATATCTTGGTATGTGGCTGGACAAATCTTTGAAGTGGAAGAGACATATTGACGAATTACGGGAAAAATGCTCCAGATTATTAAACATATTTAAAGTTCTAGCTGGATCCAAATGGGGTGTCCACCCGAAACATTTGCGACGTCTATATATCTCAATGATCCGAAGTAGACTTGATTACTGTAGTTTTTTATTTGGTAGGGGAACCTGGGGATGGTTGATCCCTAGGGGACACTTGGTAAACTTGATTTCTAGTTCTAACAAACGTGATACATTTTTTTACAAAGGCAGAACTCATTCATTTATGCCTAACTTCACTTTCTATCTTGGCGCGTTGTGACTAATATCACTAGTTTGCAAATGACGGACGGTGGAATATTTGTGTCGTGCCATACTTAATTTTGGGAAAGGTTTAACTGGATTTATTTGATGAAAAGTGAATGAAATACTATAAGTAGGTGTGTTTATTGTGTTAGTCGTTTATTTAAGTGTAGATTGGCCTTGATTACATTAAAATACGTGACCACTAGTTTTGAGTATGGCACGTTTTATAACCTTACTATGTATGGGGAGACTTAGTCCTTTTATTTGAGGGTGAGATGATCCCGGGATCTTGTGTCCCAATGAGGGATCAAGTCTTACCTACGATTCATAAAGCTATCGATGATATATTATATTTCATCCAACTACGACAAAGCCAAAAGGAAATGTTATGATTTTAGCAGTCTATGTATATATCTACTACGCATGTTTGTACTCGATGTGTGTACTGTAGCGGAAAAACTATTGAACCAATTTAGACGAACAAGGTGTCGATCGATTCGTTATTAGGTATAGTCAAGTGACAAAGGATACATTTCACCAAAAATGTCAAAAAAAAATTGCCGTCACATCGAGTGATATGTTATATGAAAGAATATAAAATTTTAAAAACAAAAATATAAAAATAGAAATAGTTTTCCTTAGTTGGGTTAAACTTTTTCAACTTTTTGCTCTCTCCTTAGGAAATCATGCCGCAAAAATATAAATCAAGAAAATGTTAAAAAAAAGAACACAAAGAAAAATTAAAAATTCTTCGATAACTTAAAAAGCCTCATGGATAGATACTACTTTGAACCGCAGCAAATATACAAAATTGATGAAACGGGTTTAACAACAGTCCATAAACCAAAGAAAACTGTTGCTTGTCGTAGCCTCAAACATGTATCTAAAGTTACATCTACTGAAAGAGGAGAGTTCGTTACGATCTGTTCTGTCTGTTGTTAAATAATTTGGAAGATTATATCAGACTTAATGTTTTTGGAGATTATAAAGAGTCGGCTTGTTAGTCGAATTCTAATTGTTAGAAGAAAATGATGTTTAAACTTTTTCATAGTAAAGAAACTGATCACCAGTCGTGTGTTATTATTTGGAAAATAATACAGTTAGTTATTTAAAATTATGACAGATTAGTTCTATTTCTGTGATTCAAGTCAAATAATTAATGTGGATTTAACCCTCTGAGTATGTTATTCGCGCTGAAAATCTGTTTACCATGTGTCTCAAACTATGGGAGATTTGATTCGTGCAAATAAAGTCATCCGATCGGTGGGAATCAAACTTCTATTTATGGAAGATACGGTAAATATCTATTTGCTGTACGTTTTCCTATTTCTAGACACACTGTTGACTGCAAATTAAGTTATTTATTCGATGAGAATCAAGTTTGGGAAGACACGGTAAAAATTGGCTTACCAAGTGTCCCACGTCCCTGAGAGATTTGATCCCCCTGGGATCAAGACTCCCAATCAGGGGTAAACATGTCTCCCTTACAAATGAGACACATGGTAAAAGTCTACAGTATGGTATTTAATTAAATAATGAGTTAAGTTGTAGCACGATCTTGTTTCTATTCAAACTATCATTGAATAGATAAATTCTGAATCTTTTGACCAAAAAAGTTTTCTAATATTGTAAAAAATAAAAAAAATATAGTCCAAAATCAAAAAGGGGATCAACCATCCCCAGGTTCCCCTAATTACGCTAATAGTCAATTGAATAAACTTGACGGGATTCAAAATATATGTATGAGAATTATTGGGGGCTTTATTAGGAGCACGCCAATCCATGTTATGGAGAACGAACTGTGCCTACAGCCGCTACCCATTCGAAGAAAATATTTAGCGGGAAAATTCTGGCTTAAATCTAGGTCTGTAAAGGATAATGTTACTATAAATATTATTGGTGTATTAGCAAACCTATGTGAGGGCCAGTACTGGAGAAATAAAAAGATTCCATTATTGGTAGAAACACATAGACAAATTCAAGATTTACCTATTTATTCCAGTTCCATATTGGGTGTATTTTCATTGAATACATGGCTGTCGAATATTGATCTATCAAAAAACATCTCTTACGATATTCCTTATGTACGCACTCCAAAGAGATCAATGAATATATTCGATTTAAGACAAAAGTGTGTCAAATACTTAAATGATAACTACGGTTCGTTCTATCAACTATATACAGACGGATCTAAAGACGCATAATATTCGGGAGCGGCTGTATTCGATCCTCAATTAGATGTTACATTTAGATTTAAAATTAAGGCTAATATTTCTATAATGTACTGCGAGTTAATAGCGATTTCCGAAGCCCTGTCTTACGCGTTAACTCTTGATACTCAGCATATTGTGATTTTAACTGACTCTAAAAGTGCTTTATTGCATCTGGCTCGGTTACCCTCGAATTTTCGAGGTTCCCCGATAGCCTTTGTTATTCTCCAAACCCTTTTTGAGTTGCATATTAGTAATAAAACTATAAGTCTACAGTGGATTCCATCCCATATTGGCATCATGGGCAATGAAAAAGCGGATCAGGCAGCAAAGTTAGCTTTATCGGAAGGGATCACATACACTTGTTTACCATTACATACGGATCAGGTTCAGACAGTCAAAAAGATTTGTAAAGACATGTGGCAGGAATATTTTGATGAGAGGTTGTAACATATGTAATTGCGGGTAGCATTGTAACACGGGGATCGGAGTAGGAGCCGCTCGGGCCCTTATAAAAGGACGGGCTCGGTAGAATCTTTCCTTTTTCTCGTCTCTTCGGTGCCGGGTGCGAACTGTTGGGTGAGTTATTGTATTATTATGTAGAAGTTTGTATTTGTATTGTATTGTATATGCCACGCAGTAGGTCGTGTAGTTGTAAAATTCATTTATATCTAGTGTGTTTATTGTTATAGTGAGTGTTAGTTATTAATTATTATATTATTATAAATTGTGTTTCTCTTTAAATCTATGGTTAGGTTGTGTCCTTGTCTTGTGGGCCATTTCCATGTTAACCCAGAAACAACTGGGGGTTGACTATGGGAAGGCTCACCGGATGGTGTGTCCTTCCAGGGTCCGGGTAGGCGTACGGAGCGGTCGACACTGTCTCTTACCACGTGGCGACTTCTGCTGGTGAACCTCGGACCCCAACAATAACCGGGTTCTTTTTCGTGACCTACAACCGTTCTACGGCGAGAGACGTCGAGCGTCGGACGGGGAACGCAGTCCACGTGTCCCGGCGCGCACATCATCCCGTCACCTAGCACAAGGCGGAGACCAGCTTGGGGGCATCCATGCTCCACGAGCCTCTAGTTAAGTGCCCGTCTGGTTAACCCTTAGACCTGAACCAGGAATAGTTATCGAACCACGTGCTCATGTTCTCTTAAAATTAAATACGTAAAGATTGAATTACCACGTAGTCTATCTTAAAAACATTGTTATTGATCTAATTCTAACCTTTTTGTATCTTGCCTACATATATATCACTATATAAAATAAATGTTGTAGTTTTGTTCATTTAATATTGGTTTTATTTATTTCTCTTTATTGTTCGTCGGTATAATATTTATTTCTCTCTCTTTTACTAATATTACACCGCGACAGTGGCGCCCAACGGCTATTAATTATTCCTGGTTCGGCAGTTTCTGGGTGTGGGAAATGGTCTTGTCCGTGTGTTTTTTGTGTTTTTTTTTATGTTTTTGTGTTTTTTTTCTCTCTAAATAGTACTGTGTTGTTTTACAATGGTCACCGTAATGTATGACATTATTTAGATTTTTTTTCTCTCTTTAAAAATTTAAAACATTTAATGATAATATTATAACAAACACAGTAGTGATATTTAAACAGTTTAATATTTTTTCAAAAAGTGAAAAAAAAGAAACATTCATATATGAATTAATTAATTATAACAGGCATAGTCGTGGCATTCAAATTGTTTAGATTGTGTTTAGTAATTTTTTCAAAACTTACCCACTTTTAGTGTTACATATTCTTAAACTTCCAGTAACAAAGTTTTTGTCGATTCACCCTCAATTTAAATATTGTGTATTGCTTTGTGTTTTGTATTTGAATATTAATTTAATTGTAATATTTTTTTTTTCTTTTAGCTTTGTTTTATATATATATATATATATATATATTTTGTTTATACCTCGGTTACAATGACTCACACCATCAAGTTCGTGTCTTTGCCTAAGGCTGAATTGGAATATGAAGTAATTGTTAGGAACGAGGAACCGGCAGCCTCGGTAGTAGCTCTGCGTAAACAAATTGTGCAATTATCGGAAACTTTACCGTCAGAGGAGATTTTGGTCAGTCCATTAGATGTAGTATCGGATCCAGGTGGTAAGCCTTTGCGGACGAGGCTGCACGGGGTAGTACCACCGACCCGTTTCTCCTTAAAGAGGAACGGGTAGCCGATTATTGTCTTCTGGTTCCGCCGGGTAATCAAATACCATCTCCGATTACCCACATACGCGTGAAATGCACAGTGGGCATTAGCATAAAAAAAATTTTTTTTTTCTCCAAACTTTTGTGTCGAATTTTTTTTATATAACATTGCTTTCTATTTTTGTGCAATTACATTTTATTTATTTTTTAGCATTTGTTATTTTGCATTTGCGTTTGTGTGTAATTGACAAGTCCTTTCAGTGATTTTTTTTTTATTGGTGCATTTATTGCATTCATTTTATTTTTTCTTTTTTATTGTTGTAAATCATTTATTGTTTTGTAATTTTCTTAAGGTCTGAAAAGATAATAGCGGTTACGTACATTGCTTTACATCGTTCTTAATATTTTTTTTTTTAAGTTACCCACAATCGTGTTGCATTTCGTCGCGTATTATTTTAAAATATTTCAATTCACTATTTAATTTCAATCTAATTAATTTAACTTTAATATCCATTTATATAGCTATTTTAACTTCTGTTTGGTGTTTAATAAAATAATTATTTAAATTAGCTTGAACTTAGTCAATTTTTTTTTTTTATTAAATAATTCTGCTTAAAAATGGACCGTAATATTAAATATGTACATTTAACTAAACCGGAGCTCACGTATGAAGTAGCCATATGCGGTTTAGAACCTAAGGAGATTGTTTTTTTTTTTTTTTTTTTTCTGTGTTTAGCACTTTATGGCGGATTATGAGCCTTTGTATGGGCCTAATTCGTTTATTGTTTTGCGTTTTCCGCTTTTATGGCGGGTTGCGACCTCTTGTATGGGTCTGATTCGTTTATTGTTTTGCGTTTTCCGCTTTTATGGCGGGTTGCGACCTTTTGTATGGGTCTGTTTCGTTTTGTTGTTTTGCGTTCTGCGCGTATAGAGCGGGTTGTGACTCTTTAAATAAGCCTACACTAATTTTCTCGTTAGAGCGGGTTGTGACTCTTTAAATAAGCCTACACTAATTTTCTCGTTAGAGCGGGTAGTGACTCTTTAAATAAGCCTACACTAATTTTCTCGTTAGAGCGGGTTGTGACTCTTTAAATAAGCCTACACTAATTTTCTCGTTAGAGCGGGTAGTGACTCTTTAAATAAGCCTACACTAATTTTCTCGTTAGAGCGGGTTGTGACTCTTTAAATAAGCCTACACTAATTTTCTCGTTAGAGCGGGTTGTGACTCTTTAAATAAGCCTACACTAATTTTCTCGTTAGAGCGGGTAGTGACTCTTTAAATAAGCCTACACTAATTTTCTCGTTAGAGCGGGTTGTGACTCTTTAAATAAGCCTACACTAATACACTAATTTATTGTGGCTGCTAGAGTGTCTTGGATGGTTACCAATAGTCACTCGGTGTGTGAGGGCGTTAATTGTTTAGTTCAAATAACGCATATTTGTAAGAGGATTTATTTGATGAAGTATGTTTGAGGATGTCTGTATCGAGTAGCAGTTATCAAAATTAATGCATGAAAGATCACTTTAATTTAAATAATTTTTTTTTCTTCTTTTTTCTTTTGGACTCACCCTCAGATCCTCCTGTTCTCCTCTGCACCCAAGAATTTTGCCTAGAGACGCAAAATTCTTCTCTGACGGGGGGGGGGGGGGGGTATTGTAACATATGTAATTGCGGGTAGCATTGTAACACGGGGATCGGAGTAGGAGCCGCTCGGGCCCTTATAAAAGGACGGGCTCGGTAGAATCTTTCCTTTTTCTCGTCTCATCGGTGTCGGGTGCGAACTGTTGGGTGAGTTATTGTATTATTATGTAGAAGTTTGTATTTGTATTGTATTGTATATGCCACGCAGTAGGTCGTGTAGTTGTAAAATTCATTTATATCTAGTGTGTTTATTGTTATAGTGAGTGTTAGTTATTAATTATTATATTATTATAAATTGTGTTTCTCTTTAAATCTATGGTTAGGTTGTGTCCTTGTCTTGTGGGCCATTTCCATGTTAACCCAGAAACAACTGGGGGTTGACTATGGGAAGGCTCACCGGATGGTGTGTCCTTCCAGGGTCCGGGTAGGCGTACGGAGCGGTCGACACTGTCTCTTACCACGTGGCGACTTCTGCTGGTGAACCTCGGACCCCAACAATAACCGGGTTCTTTTTCGTGACCTACAACCGTTCTACGGCGAGAGACGTCGAGCGTCGGACGGGGAACGCAGTCCACGTGTCCCGGCGCGCACATCATCCCGTCACCTAGCACAAGGCGGAGACCAGCTTGGGGGCATCCATGCTCCACGAGCCTCTAGTTAAGTGCCCGTCTGGTTAACCCTTAGACCTGAACCAGGAATAGTTATCGAACCACGTGCTCATGTTCTCTTAAAATTAAATACGTAAAGATTGAATTACCACGTAGTCTATCTTAAAAACATTGTTATTGATCTAATTCTAACCTTTTTGTATCTTGCCTACATATATATCACTATATAAAATAAATGTTGTAGTTTTGTTCATTTAATATTGGTTTTATTTATTTCTCTTTATTGTTCGTCGGTATAATATTTATTTCTCTCTCTTTTATCAATATTACCCCGCGACACTCACTCACCAAAGGAATATGGTACAGGACTATACAGGCAGGACCTTTTCGTTGCCCATGGTTCCAGGAGTTGGAAGCCCCTAGACAATATATTGTAACGCTGCTGAGACTTCGGTCCGGACACATTCCATCAAATAAATTTGCGCATTTAATGGGTAAAACGGAGTCACCTAATTGCACGGAGTGTAATGCGATCGAAGATGTTCAACACATTCTGCTCGAATGTGTTCGGAATGAGGCTCAGCGGCGACAGGCACTTGGAGATTCGCAGTACACTATAGGGTTATGTAATAGCTTCTTAGGATTCCCTTTTTCGGAAGAGGCTAGGAAGTTGTATGCATTATACATGTGCCATTTACGGAGCGGAAACACCACCCAACAACAGCAGGGCTCTGCTTCCGCTCCATAGCTTAATATATATTAATAATAATAAGACTAGAGAGTTAAGATGTAACTAGATATAAGAGTTGTATTTATAATAGAATAACGGGGCGACATCGTCATTGTTGACCGAGTCCCCTTAAATAAAGATTTAAAAAAAAAAAAAAAAAAAAAAAAAATTGTATTACATTGCTAAATATTATTTTGTTAAATAAGCATTGTACATTATAATTAAACCTTGAACATTATCGCTGACAACAAATAACTAAAATGTATGTTACTAAATCACGTACCTACTGACTTACTTGGAAGCAACTACAAATACCTTATATTTCTAACAATAAAGGATCGATGATCAATTGAGAATCAACTTTTGTCGTATTATTTTATCTCTCTTAAGCCGCACATCGCAATTACGTTCTATTTTTTTGATGTCCAATTCTTGACTAGATTTAAAAAATATGAATAAAGATATTATTCATAACTAGCGGCCCGCCCCGGCTTCGCACGGGTATTTAACTAAAATTTTAAAAATTATAAATTTATATTTTTTATCACCTACATGCGCCATCTATCGTATAATGGTAATAATATAGTTTTCATATTTAGTGACATTTAAAATAATAGTACCTATATTAATTGAAAATGATGTTGATCTAAAATATTAAAACGATTTCTATTCCTATCCGACATATTTAGTAAACTTTTAAGTTTAACAAAATAATAACTCAAAAATAAGTTTTGTGAGTTTTTAAGATTCCTTAGACCCGATGGCGTTGGCGGCGTAGGTACCTATTTCTATTTTCTTAAAGATTTATTTTTAAATTTAATTACAATGAAACAAAAACTAAATTATACTGTTAATTATGTTTAATATTTATGTATTAAATTTATTTACGTGATACGTGCACGAACAAAAAACGATAAGAGATAAATAAATAAATATTAACCAACAATCACACCACGTTAACCTAGCCCCGTGCTAAGTTCGTAAGAACTTGTGTTACAGGTACTAGGAACGGAAATAAATTTAAGATATAAATACATATATACATAAATGCACATCCATGACCCGGTGCAGACATCTATATTCGTCATACAGATTATCTGCACCTGGCGGGATTCGAACCCGCGACCGCTGCGTAAAGTGTCCAGTTGCCTGACCACTCGACCAGCCGGCCGTCAAGAGATGGCGCTGATTCAAAAAAAAAACGCGCTATTAAAATTTATTCTTGATGATAAATAGTCAGAGACATGATACTTACAACTAGACAGTGTACAAAAAAAAATTGTTTTGCTAAAATGAGATCTATTCTTTGACTATTACGGTAGGTATTTCCTTATAAGCGGTAGCTAGCTAAAAGCGGTCCGAGCGAGAGCGCTCCCGCTGGTAGTGTGTCCTTGTCTAACGTCTTGCCAGCTCACATAATCATTTCGTTTGATAGAAATGGTAGAAAATTAAATACTTTTCTTTTTAATAATTTACTAATACGAACGGTTGGTAAACTTAAAAACGTATTTAGACGTATTTCTACAGTGTCAATAAATAATAAATCAATCGGTTGTATTTAAAAAATAATTAAATACTGAGTAAAGGTAGTATTAGATGTTTGGGACTGGTAATACTAAATGTAAGATGGTGGTTTGCTTATTTGATTACTTAGTTGATTGTCGTGTTTCGATTTGCGATTGTGTCAATTTTCTCACTGAAGTTGAATGTTTTTCCATGAAAAATGGTAAATTCTTGTTGTGTGACAGGGTGCAATAATGAGTCTTATTCCGGTAGTCGCTTTTCTTTCCACGAGTAAATAAAAACAACAATCTTAATCTTTAGGGTAACCATGAATTTGAATTGGAGATGTACCGGTCAATGACAAGAGTATACAAAATGAGTAATACCCGAAACTTACATTTTTTATAAAACACTTAAATTGTTTTGTTGAAGTTAACTAGTCATTCTACTTTGTAAAGATGATGTTTATCATTAATAATAAAAGTAATAATAAAAGATAATATAAGTAAAGGGTCCGAAACGTCGGGAAATAATTTAAATTAAATATTGTTAAACAGTAACTTTAAACAAACGCAATAAAATCCGTTTTTTAGACTTTTAATTAAATTAATAATAAATTTCTTGTATCTTAGATTTCCGAATAATGAAAACTACTACTTGATTGATGTTTGTGAATTTTCTTCTTTTACAGCCTTTGTAGACAGAGGAGGCCTAAAATATGCTTCAGCATTTGTGTTAAGAGTTTACAAACTAACCGCAAGCGCCCGTGTCAAGTAATGGTCGCCATGGCTATATTGCCCATGTCAACTTTTTTTTCGACACGGGCATTAGTACGCGAAGTGCACTTGTCAACTACAGGTTGATTAACGTATATTACATTATCACCGGTGGGAAATTACGTTACAAAACGTGAGAGGCCTTGGGCAGTTTTGTGCAGTTGGTAAACTAAAAGGTCATTGCCCGGACACTCAAGCGGTTAAATAGAAAAACTTTTTTTGGTAATGTCTCCTAATTAATTAAGTGCTGGAGGGTAATGTTTTTATCATTTACACAGTTTGAATATGAAAAAGATGCTTAATATGACATTACATCAATTCTCTCCAAAAATCAAGCGTGTTTTACCTGTCCATCCAAGCTCTAACGAAACTCATGAATTGGAATTGATTAAATATATTCATATTAAAATTATATTTGTTCGGGTGCTTACCGCGTTTGTAATTTTATTGAGGTATATATATATATATTTCGGCAATGTTTCAATCGCCATGATCACGGGGAGACTGACGTATGGTGATGGTGGATGGTGGCAGATCAAAAGAAATATGTCTACTAGAATGGTTTTGGTGTTTTTATTTTTTAGTTTTACAAAAATTAGGTACATACACACCTGTAGGTAGTGTAGTTAGATTACATCAGTATAAATTATCAAAATACTTACATAATCGTTTGTATAATTAGTCCCATTTTTTGTCTAGTCATGGTCACCTCATTAGAAAGGGACACACTACCGCGGGGGAGCCTCTCGCTCGGACCGGTTTTTGCGCCACAGTGCACAGTCTAGTTGTAAGTATCATGTCTCTGTATATATTAATAAAACGGAGGTTTTAACAGATTTATTATTTGTATAGATACTTCAGGATGTGTACTTTACAAAAATCGGCTCATCATTCTGATACAAAAAAAAAAGAAATCTAAATTCAGTAGTCAAATGAGGTGCTTTTTACAACCCTGACACAACGCCGAACCCGTAGTTTTACATGGGCTAGTAATTTATACTTTCTTGTTTTATAAGTGTCCAAGTCGAATGTCGAATTAAAAAAAAGAGGAAGGAGAGTTCACAATATGGCGGAATTTAAAGTAAGATCGGCAACCAACTTCACATCAACTAGCTTCACACCGACGAATAAGGAACGACTGTGCGATACGTGTTATTGTTGGATTGCTATCAGAAGATATTAGATGTTACTTCAGATTATACACCCCCCCGTTAAAGAATCCAAATTCTTCAACTCTGTATATTTCTGTGTGTTTCATCGTCGAGCAAAGGATAGAGGCGAACTAGAGGGCGGCGATAACATCCCGTAACCGTCTGAATATCAACAACGCGAGAAATCCCGTCTGGCCCAAGATACAGCTTGGCTATTCGTCCTAGTGATGCGACTCGAGTCCAATTTTACCACTCGAGTCATTCGAGTCATTTTGCAATGTCACTCGAGTACCACTCGAGTGGTCGAGTCACTCGAGTAGTTTAGAGTCACTCGAGTGACTCGAGTAAAAAAAAAAAAAAAAAAAAAAAAAAAAAAAAAAAAAAAAAAAAAAAAAAAAAAAAAAAAAAACAAACAAGGTCATCCGGCCTCCAGTACTGACGTTTACGCCCTAGCCTTATCCGAATACCTAAAAAAAGGTCATCCGCCGAACCATAATTATCGAATCACAATTATCAATACCTATCGGATCCAAAACCAATTACCGATAATTAACAAATAACACGAAATTATCAATAATTATTGAATCGCACAACATGAAAATTATCGAATTACACTTATCGATAACTGTACATATTTTTACTTCTTTGTCTCGA
Organism: Euphydryas editha; assembly: GCA_036937285.1. NCBI lineage: Eukaryota > Metazoa > Arthropoda > Insecta > Lepidoptera > Nymphalidae > Euphydryas > Euphydryas editha. The sequence continues at coordinate 143,454 of JAUPFZ010000023.1, read as the reverse complement.
CGAGTGATAACTCGAGTCGAAGTTAACTCGAGTCAATATTTTTTTCACTCGAGTATGATTTTTTCCGTACTTAACTCGAGTCACTCGAGTAAAAGTGACTCGAGTCGCATCACTAATTCGTCCAGTACTGCAACATAATGGTAGAAGGGAATCTTTGCTTAGGAGCGCTAAATCACAAACCTTTAGCTTATCTTTATTTGTCTTCCATTTTGTTCGTGTTTGTAGTTCGCAGATGTATTCCTTTTGGCACCTTAGCCAGAAATATTCTTTAATTTGCACGAGGCGTGCGTAGCGTTTCAACTGAAGTTCTTCATTATCCGAACTATGGAATGGCAGCACATTTAGTGGTCTTCCGATTAAGAAGTGCCCTAGGGAAAGGACGCGGATAGTGGACATAAAGGGCCATTATTCAAAATAGTCTCCACTTGTGATAATAGAGTTAAAATTTCTTCAAAAGTTAAATGCGAATTTCCCATGACCCGCTTGATGTGACATTTTGCCGATTTCACACCGGCCTCGCATATGCCGCCAAACTGAGGAGCGTAAAAGGGCGTGAAAATGAATTAATATTTTTTTCTTGAGCTGCAAACTCAGCGCAATGTTTTGTATAACGGTGATATTTGTTGAGCTCCCTTGCAGCCCCTGCAAAATTACGTCCGTTATCGGAATAAATCTCCATTGGTCAGCCGTGGCGCGAATAGAACCTATGCAAGGTCATAATGAAGGCATCTTTAAAGAGTCTTTTAACTTAAAGTAAAGGCGAATAAACAAACATAGGTAGCACTTCACAGTCTTTTACGATTTAGAATACAAATAGTCCGGCCATATCAGTTCCAGCGGACTTGAATGGGAAATCAGGAGTGATACGATGTACCCATTTTTGGCAATAATGTATTACCATGCACTAGTTGACAACGCTCACAATTTCAAACTGTACTACGTGCAAGCAGTCTACCCTCTATTGACCAAACTGTTTGTCTTAAACGGTCGTTAACAGCAGCTGAGGACCGGCATGTATATAACGAACATGATAATTTCTAAACAATAATTTACACATATAATGTGAGGAATCTAAAAGTATTGGATGAATCTTATGGTAGGAATAATTAGAAGAATCTATAGACGTCCGCCAACCTGCAACAAATTATCCTCGTCAGAACAGAACACACACAAAAAATAGAATAACTAGCAAAAAATAATAACAGAACTTAACAACAATAAAACAGCAACAAATACAACTATAACAATAGGGGATCGGACAAATTTTCAGAAAGTATTTTAAATTATTCTTTATGAATACTAATTCCCATAAAAAATAAAACTTTTTTTTTTTTACTATTATAGATTTTTTCTTTTTGTATTTTTTTTTTTTTTGTAACACTAAAGAATGTGATATAGTGTTGACAGTATTCTACTTGCGACGACCGTCCTGTACGTCTACCATGAGTTTTTGTTACAAGCGCACACGACATAACTACAGTAGTAAACGTAGAAACGCAATAGTAATGACAGTATCCGCGAGAGGCGCTGCTCAACTTTCCATACAAATTGTCTACTACACTCGCTAGCGTGTATCGTGAACTATCGTCTCTGGAAACTCATGGTAGACGTACCGGTGTATAGTGGTGCGAGTAGTCGCCTCAACACCCCGCGCCGGCGATCGCGGGTTCGATTCCCGCTCGGGACAGATAATTGTATTTGTACAAATATTTGTTTCCGGTCTGGGTGTATGTCCTTGTGGGGAGAACCTCCACCGAGTCTCTTAGAGCACGTAAAGCCGTCGGTCCCGGTTGTTATCATATACACCTGATAGCGATCGTTACTCATAGTAGTATATTTTATTCGCCAACCTACAATGGAGCGGCGTGGTGGATTAAGCTCCAACCCTTTGTCTATATGGAGAAGAGGCCTTCGCTCAGCAGTTGGTGGTTTACAGGCTAGTACAGTACAGTAGGTACAATACATATATTGTGTAATATTAGAGGTTATTTTTCAAGGAGGTATTTTTTCAAGTACCTAGGTATTTATGGCAAATAATATATTATTATATATTTATAATAGTAATACAGAAGTATTCACATTTTGAAACACAAGTTGTGCGGAAAATTAGCGAAATTTTAATTAAAAATGCAGTTGGTATGTTGCTCGTATGAGTTTAATATTTGAAGTGAAGGATGACACTTAAACATATAAATGATCTTAAGTAAAAAAGTTAGCAAAGCGAGGGACGTAAGTTATTGCTAACGTTGTTTGCGCAGGCGCTCCAACATGCCCCCGGGCGTTGAAAGACTTGCTTTCAACCACTGGACTCTGCTACTGGTGAAACAGGTAATGGGCATATCCTATTAAAGGCTCGGCGGATGACTCCAGCAGACGTCTTTATATCTGCTACACGGACGATTCCATCAGATCCTGGATGTACGGCGACAACTCGTCCCAGTCTCCATTTTAGAGGTGGAAGATTATCCTCTTTGACGACAACCAGGGAATCCAGCTTTAAGCCATCCTTGCAAGAACGCCACTTTGTTCGTTGCTGCAGCTCTGAGACGAACTCTTTGCTCCATCTGGCCCAAAAGTGTTGGCGAAGTTGCTCAATACGTTGGTAACGACTAAGATGGGTTGAGTCTTGATTTTCATAGTTCTTTTGCGGCAATGAAGTTAGTGGCCGGCCGATGAGAAAATGTCCTGGTGTTAATGGAGTGCAATCGGCAGGATCGGAAGACAGCGGCGTTAGTGGGCGTGAATTTAATATAGCCTCTTTGTCACAAAAGTCTGAATTACTTGCAAAGAAATTGCAAATCAGAAACGTATTCACTCGGGGAAGATTTCGATTTTCGGCTTTCGTAAATCCTGTTTTCATTATAAAAAACTGGTTAAACACCACGTGACAGACGTGACAATTTTCATTCGTTATACTGCCCTTTTTAGGCCGGGATAGAAGCAGTGACAGCCTGACTGCAGGGTGCGAAAGCAGAGGTCGGGTTGAAATCCAAGGCACACAAAACAAGGGGGAAGGGGCGTGGGTCTCGGCGATCGGGTCACGGATTATGATTGCGAAATTTACCATCTTATAATTCTAATAACGAAGCCAACGAATCCTAACTAAAAAGTGTAAAATAAAAAAAAAATTGTGTGTGTCAGCTCCGACGCACGACTGGAGTTTACTCCTTAAGTACGATTGTCTAAACATACGCAAAAAGAGTTTATCCAACTGAAAATAAGATTAATACCATATGAAAGGATAAATTAACAAATTAATGAAAATAATATACATATATCTATAATATAAAAATAAGTCGGGTTTTCCTTCCTGACGCTATAATTCCAGAACGCACGAACCGATTTCCACGGTTTTGCATTCGTTGGAAAGGTCTCGGGCTCCGTAAGCTTTATAGCAAACTAAATTCAGGAAAATTTTCAACAGAAAAGCAGGAAAACAGGGAAAATCATATTTCACATACAGCGCCATCTCTGATACATAGCATGTACTACAAACCAATATGGTTTTGCATGGCTGAAGTACGTGGTGTGAGTATCCCTCACGAAAATAAGTTGGTGGCGAAACGGAGTTCGCCGGGTTTGCTAGTAAATATATATTTATTCATTTTATATACATTTATTATAACTAATCAGCGAAATATTTTACATTAAACTTTTCACAATAGTCAATTTCAGATGTACACAAATATTTCATTAGGAATGTTGATAAATTATGTAATTATTATTATCTGACAATTATCATTTATTTTTTAAATATTATTTTTCAATATTAATTAGAGCAACTTTACTTTCGCACCGCACCGTAGGTGCGCGCGCACCGAAAAAGTAACGAGGTCATTCATCAGTAGGTTTTACCTCTCATATTTTTCTCATACCGGGCGCCTTATATATGAAAATCGATTCTTAAGGAGTAAACTCCAATAAAAAAAAAAAACATATTAAAAAACCTGACTGCTTAAAAAAAAATACATGAAATGAAAAACATTAAAAATAAAGTAAAAAAAACTAGCCCAGAAGTTTCTAGTGTTGTCAAAAGTAATACTGAACCACTACACTTTTGAAATATGAAGTTTTATACACATAATACACACATAAACAAATCATAAATTCTTCCAAAATAGAAAAATCAAAAGGCTTAATCCTTCTATTTTGCAAAGAAAGCAAAAAAAAGAATGTGATTTTTTTTTTTTTTTTTTTTTTTTTTTGACTGAAAAAAAATGGTTGCAAGCCGAAACTACATTTCTTGGCCGAAACCGAAACTGAACTGTCGGTCGGTCATTAACAACGTTTGGAACCAATAACTAAAACTTTACTTGGTGATCAAAAGATGGCGTTGCAATCCATATAAATCGCGCTAATGTTTGGTTGATTAAGAAACATTATTAATTTATAATTAGGTAGGTAGGTAGGTAGGTAGGTAGGTAGGTAGGTAGGTAGGTAGGTAGGTAGGTAGGTAGGTAGGTAGGTAGGTAGGTAGGTAGGTAGGTAGGTAGGTAGGTAGGTAGGTAGGTAGGTAGGTAGGTAGGTAGGTAGGTAGGTAGGTAGGTAGGTAGGTAGGTAGGTAGGTAGGTAGGTAGGTAGGTAGGTAGGTAGGTAGGTAGGTAGGTAGGTAGGTAGGTAGGTAGGTAGGTAGGTAGGTAGGTAGGTAGGTAGGTAGGTAGGTAGGTAGGTAGGTAGGTAGGTAGGTAGGTAGGTAGGTAGGTAGGTAGGTAGGTAGGTAGGTAGGTAGGTAGGTAGGTAGGTAGGTAGGTAGGTAGGTAGGTAGGTAGGTAGGTAGGTAGGTAGGTAGGTAGGTAGGTAGGTAGGTAGGTAGGTAGGTAGGTAGGTAGGTAGGTAGGTAGGTAGGTAGGTAGGTAGGTAGGTAGGTAGGTAGGTAGGTAGGTAGGTAGGTAGGTAGGTAGGTAGGTAGGTAGGTAGGTAGGTAGGTTAGGTTAGGTTAGGTTAGGTTAGGTTAGGTTAGGTTAGGTTAGGTTAGGTTAGGTTAGGTTAGGTTGGGGTGCTACAGTCGGTGACCTCCGCGCGGTGCACCCTGGAAACGTAGGCAGCAGCAGCTGCACAGTTTCGATTGCGGAACTGCTGCTGCCTACGGCTAACGACCGACTCGGGGGAACGCCGGGTATGCGATCAGCGCTCCGGGGACTGCTCTGTCACGCAGAGTTGCCCCGTTGAGCGGCCGCATGGCGTCAAGGGGACAGTCGTCTCCTCGGGGGCTCCGGTGCCACCGCGCTCGCGCGCGGTGAAGCAACGGAGGAAGGACGGGTCTGACGTGCACTCACACTGCCGTCAGACAGAACGGCTAGGCTTCCCTTAGTCGTTCACCGTCCTCTCGTAATCTCGCTACGTGGTGTCGTGGTCATGTCTCGCGGCCACGTGCGGGACCGAGGGTCTTGCCTTAACCGGCCGGACCGCGAGGAAGAAAACCTCTATAAAAAATTACCCCGAATCCCAAGCGGCGACGCAGCGCGAGGGGATGCATGGCTGACGGGTGGATCAGTCTCGACTGCGATCCTCGTCCGGGTACCGGCCGACACCCGCGACGAGTCACGCTAGGCTTACCCAGGTACAGGGGGCACTGCCTGGGCGGACCGTCTTTCCCCCATACTCGTGGGACCAAATATGGCATTTTCTCTTAAATTTTATAGACGAAAGGAGGTGGATGGGGAGTCGACTACTGTCGACTCCGACGATTACAGTTCAGCGGCTGGTGAGTCCAGCAGGGCCGAGAAGCGGCCACATGGAAGTCCGAAGTCTTCCAAGGAGGGTAGCGTCGTCCTCGCTGGCGTTAAAAGACGCATAATCAGGCAGGATGAGCACGGCACCGAATTAGAGAAGGATGTGATGGAGCTAGTGCGAGCGGCCGAAGAGGGGCGCAAAGCGTTGGGCTTGGACACTGGTGACGCACGCACCGCCAACGCTTTGCTACAGCAGGCCAACTTTGATGCTGACCTGATCTGCGAAGTGGCGAAGAGGTCGTCCAACCTCAAGGGCACGTTCCAACGTGTCCTGAAGGATGCGGCGGCCTCCATGAGGTCAGCAGTGGAGGCTCTTAGTGAGCGGTCAGCCTCAGACGAGGTACGGAAACTCCAACTGGAGAATGCCCGTCTGAGGTCTGAGATGCATGAACTGAGGCTGCAGGTGGAGCAGCTCAGACATCAGCGCCGAGACCACGCCCCTGCCATTCCATCACGGAATGAAGAGGACCCGCCCGAGGAATGGAAGGCCTCCATGTTGAGGTCGATGGGCCGGATACTGGACGCTCGACTGGCGGGCCTGGAGGAGCGGCTTTTGCCAGCAAAGTCGCACCGACCACCCCTAGCGGCGGACAGAATCCGCGAGGATGGGCAAGCGATTACCGCCTCTGCAACAAAGCAGAAAAAGAAGCCGGCACAGAAGACGGCGCCCGCGTCTGGGCCGGCGTCAAAGAAAAAGACGCCGAGGACGGAGCCTGCGCCTGAAGAGGGTCCTGACGGCGGTGAGTGGACCACCGTCGTCAAGAAAACCAAGAAGAAGGCGAAGTCTTACGCCGCCGCCGCTGCCGCTGCTCCGGCACCAAACAAGCCGCAGCCGCAACCGCAGCCACAGAGGAAGAAGAAGAGGGGCAAGAAGCCAAGGTTGGCCGGCCCCCGCTCTCCAGCAGTCCTTGTGACTCTGGACGAGTACGCGGAGAGTAAGGGGGTAACGTACTGCCACCTGCTAAAGCGGGCGGCAGATACGATCGACCTGGCCGATCTTGGCATTGTCGGTGGCCTCAAACTGCGGCGCGCCGCGACCGGGGCCAGACTTCTGGAGCTGCCGAAGGGGCAGACCCCGGAAGTGGCGGGACGCCTGGCGGAGGCCATGCAGGAGGCGTTGGGCAACATGGCGAAAGTCGTCCAACCCACGAAGCTCGCGGGTGTGCGACTCTCTGGGCTGGACGACTCCGTCTCCTGCGAGATGGTGGCCGCAGCGGTAGCAGCGGTGGCAAAATGCGATGCCGCCACCATAAAGACCGGCGCAATCGTGGTCGGACCGGGCGGGTTGGGCTGCACTGTGGTGCGATGCCCGATCCCAGCCGCTAAGGCTCTGGCCGAAGCAGGCAGACTCTTGGTCGGGTGGAGCTCGGCCAGAGTGCAAGTCTTGGAGCAGCGCCCTATGCGCTGCTTCAAATGTCTGGGAATCGGGCATACCCGCCCGACATGTCCGGCTGCGATTGACCGCAGCGGCGCGTGCTTCCGGTGCGGCGTGGAAGGGCACATTGCCCGCAATTGCACCGGAGCACTGCGCTGCGCCGTATGTGCTGCCGCCGGCAAACCGGCGTCGCATCTGATGGGGGGACGGGACTGCCGCCCCCCCAAATCGAGAGGTAGAGCGGCCACGAAGACCCCGGCCGCTCCCCAAAGCCCAATTCTCCAGGTCACGGAGGAGACTGTGGCTATGTCGTCATGACCTGCCGCAGTCTTTCCCGTTCGCCGGTCCCTGGAGCAGCGGAGATAGAGCGCTCACGGTGCCCGCGAGTGCTCTATGACCGAAGGCGGCCCGCGTAGGCGAGCCAACCGTCGGGGCGTCACGGTGGCATACAACCGTGATCCCGTGGCGTCCTTGTACGACGACGAGGGCACCGCTGTGTTTTAGTGGGTATTCTGACTTCGCAGTCAGCGAGTCCCACATACCCGTCACCTTCGGGCGGCGGGATACGTAAACGTATTTCACAGCGTCAAAAAAAAAAAAAAAAAAAAAAAAAAAAAAAAAAAAAAAAAAAAGGTTAGGTTAGGTTAGGTTGGGGTGCTACAGTCGGTGACCTCCGCGTGGTGCACCCTGGAAACGTAGGCAGCAGCAGCTGCACAGTTTCGATTGCGGAACTGCTGCTGCCTACGGCTAACGACCGACTCGGGGGGACGCCGGTAATGCGATTCAGCGCTCCGGGGACTGCTCTGTCACGCAGAGTTGCCCCGTTGAGCGGCCGCATGGCGTCAAGGGGACAGTCGTCTCCTCGGGGGCTCTGGTGCCACCGCGCTCGCGCGCGGTGAAGCAACGGAGGAAGGACGGGTCTGATGTGCACTCACACTGCCGTCAGACAGAACGGCTAGGCTTCCCTTAGTCGTTCACCGTCCTCTCGTAATCTCGCTACGTGGTGTCGTGGTCATGTCTCGCGGCTACGTGCGGGACCGAGGGTCTTGCCTTAACCGGCCGGACCGCGAGGAAGAAAACCTCTATAAAAAATTACCCCGAATCCTAAGCGGCGACGCAGCGCGAGGGGATGCATGGCTGACGGGTGGATCAGTCTCGACTGCGATCCTCGTCCGGGTACCGGCCGACACCCGCGACGAGTTACGCTAGGCTTACCCAGGTACAGGGGGCACTGCCTGGGCGGACCGTCTTTCCCCCATACTCGTGGGACTTAATATGAATCCAATTACACTTAAATTTTATAAAAAGAAGAGTGAGGTAGATGGGGAGTCGACTGCCGTCGACTCTGACGATTTTAGCTCGGCTGCGACAGGCAGCGAAGGTAGCAAGAGAGGTAAGCGGCCTCATGGGAGCTCGCAGTCATCCGCCGGGGGGGGCCTGATCTTGGCTGGGTGCAAAAAACGCATTGTTAGGCGGGAAGAGCCCTGCTCCGAGAGTCAGATGGCCTTCGAGGAGCAGGCAAGAGCGGCCGAGGAGGGGCGCAGGGCATTAGGTTTTGATACCGGGGACCCGCGCACAGCTGAAGCTCTTATGAAGCAGGCCAACGCAGAACTGGAGCTGATTTGCACGGTGGCGACGAGGTCGTCCAACCTCAAGGGCACGTTCCAACGCGCCCTGAAGGATGCGGCGGCCTCCATTCAGACGATAGTGGAGGCTCTTCGAGAGCGGTCGGCCTCAGACGAGGTGCGCAAACTCCAACTGGAGAATGCCCGTCTGAGGTCGGAGATGGCCGAGCTTCGGCAGCTTGTAGCCGAACTCCGACGGGATCGCGATAGGAGCTCTCCTCTCTTGCCCTTACCGGCCGGCAGAGAGGATCTCGAAGAACGCATGACGGCCTCCATCTCGGGGACCGTGCAGCGTATTATAGATGCGCGATTCGCGGGCCTCGAGGAGCGGCTCTTGCCCGCCAAAACGTTTCGTCCACCCTTGGCGGCGGACAAACGGCCCGACGCCGCTAAGAAGACACCCGTGCTGGCGAAGAGTCGAAGCACTAGCGGTGCGCATCCGACGCCGGCGGGAGGACCGTCCCGGCGCGACGATGAGCCGACGGGCGCAGACGCAGCGGACGATAGTGAGTGGTCCACCGTCCAGAAGAAAAAGAAGAAAAAGAGGGCCGCGAAATCTTACGCAGCCGCCGCCGCCACAGCTCCGACGCCGAAGAAAAAGCCGCAGCCGCAGCCGCAACCGCAACCTAAGCCGAAGAAGGCTAGGAAGCCCAGGCTGGCCGCTCCCCGCTCTCCGGCAGTCCTTGTGACTCTGGACGAGTACGCGGAGGGCAAGGGGGTAACATACTGCCACCTGCTGAAGCGGGCGGCAGAGACTATAGACCTGGCCGACCTCGGCATTGTCGGCGGCCTAAAACTGCGGCGCGCCGCGACCGGGGCCAGATTGCTGGAGCTGCCGAAGGGGCAGACTCCGGAAGCGGCGGGACGCCTGGCGGAGGCGATGCAGAGTGCATTGGGCAGCATGGCGAGGGTAGTCCAACCCATGAAGCTCGCAAGTCTGCGAGTTTCTGGGCTGGACGACTCAATCAGCTGTGAGATGGTGGCCGCTGCGGCAGCGCAGGCTGGCAAGTGCGACGTCGGCTCTTTTAAAGTCGGCGCAATCGCGGTCGGACCGGGTGGGTTGGGTTGCACTGTGGTGCGATGCCCGATCCCAGTCGCAAAGGCCCTGGCCGAGGCAGGGCGACTCTTGGTCGGCTGGAGTTCGGCCAGGGTCCAGGTTTTGGAGCAGCGCCCCATGCGCTGCTATAAGTGCATGGGTATCGGGCACACTCGCCCGACTTGTCCGGCTGCGGTCGACCGCAGAGGCGCGTGTTTCCGGTGCGGCGTGGAGGGCCACATTGCCCGTAACTGCACCGGGGCACTGCGCTGCGCCGTTTGCGCTGATGTCGGCAAACCGGCGTCGCACTTTATGGGAGGGCGGGAGTGCCGCCCCCCAAAATCGAGGGTTAGAGCGGCGGCGAAGGCCCCGACCGCTCCCCAAAACTCATCGCACCAGGTCACGGAGGAGACTGCGGCTATGTCATCATGACCTGCCGCAGTTTTCCCCGTTCGCCGGTCCCTGGTGCAGCGGAGATAGAGCGCTCACGGTGCCCGCGAGTGCTCTATGACCGAGGGCGGCCCGCGTAGGCGAGCCAACCGTCGGGGCGTCACGGTGGCATACGACCGTGATCCCGTGGCGTCCTTGTACGACGACGAGGGCACCGCTGGGTTTTAGTGGGTATTCTGACTTCGCAGTCAGCGAGTCCCACATACCCGTCACCTCCGGGCGGCGGGATACGTAAACGTATTTCCCAGCGTCAAAAAAAAAAAAAAAAAAAAAAGGTTAGGTTAGGTTAGGTTAGGTTAGGTTAGGTTAGGTTAGGTTAGGTTAGGTTAGGTTAGGTTAGGTTAGGTTAGGTTAGGTTAGGTTAGGTTAGGTTGGGGTGCTACAGTCGGTGACCTCCGCGCGGTGCACCCTGGAAACGTAGGCAGCAGCAGCTGCACAGTTACGATTGCGGAACTGCTGCTGCCTACGGCTAACGACCGACTCGGGGGGGAACGCGCTCCGGCGCTCTGCTTGTAGCAGAGTTGTCCCGTTGAGCGCGTATAGTGTGGGATCTCTCCAGCGGCGCTGCGCTCGCGCGCGCGCTAGCACGGAGACTGGGCGGGTCTGGCGTGTGTTAACACCTCCGTCGGACGAGCGAGCAGAAGCCCTGTTTGCTCACCGTCGATATCGTAACCCCGTTTCGTGGTGTCGTGGTCATGTCTCGCGGCCACGTACGGGACCGAGGGTCTTGCCTTAGCCGGCCGGACCGCGAGGAAGAAAACCTCTATAAAAAATTACCCCGAATCCCAAGCGGCGACACAGCGTGAAGGGATGCATGGCCGACGGGAGGTTCGGTCAATCTGTGTCACTTATAACATGGACACGATCGGAACAACGAAACTACCCCAGGCGGGTACCGGCGCCTCAGGCGTCGGAGAATCCCGCCACGCTTCGGCGTGCAGCCCCATCGAATCTGGGGGGGGCAACGACCGTGCCTGTGTTCCCGGCTTGTCCGGAGAGCAGCCCGAGAAGGGCGGAGTTGTCGTGGGGCCCGAGAAGGGCGGAGAAGACGTGGTGCCCGAGGAGGGCGATGACGATAGCACTGTCATAGAGCTATCAGATACGAGTATGAGGTCGGGGTCGCCGTGTGATTCGGACTCACCCGGACGATTCTGGAAGCGCCGCCGGTGCGAGACGGACGACGGCGCATCGGACGCGGATGGCGACGACACCCCCGCCAAAATATCGACTGCGCGTCGAGGCCGTGGCCGACCACCCACGACTGGGCAGTACGTTGGCCTAGCTAAGGCGAAGGCCGAATACCTCGCCCAGTGCCAAAAGGAGCTGGAGCTGCAAGCAGAAAGCGAGGTGGTAGCGATTACGCGCCAAATTAGGGCGACGCGTGCGGCCGCATACGAAGATGCAACGAGAGAGGACGAATGCTCGACACGGGACCTCCATAAGAGGGCCCTGGAGTGTGTTGATGCCATCGTGAAACTAACGAAGGGCTCCAAGAACATAAAGGGCACCTACAGAAAAGCCTTTAATGAATCCGCCGAGACCATTGGGGAGGTGCTTGGTATTCTGTACCAGCGAACGTCGACGGACGAAATTAGGCAGCTCCAGGAGGCCAACGACCGCCTCAAGTCCGAAAACGCCCAGCTCCGCTCGGAGATTTCGGAACTGCGGCAGGGCGTGGCCGATATAAGGCGGGAGCTGAGCTCGGCGCCTGCTCCGGCTCCTCCTCCCTCTTCCCAAAAGGCCATGGACGACGACGCGATCGTCAATAAGATTATGGATGGGGTGGGCAAGATGCTCGACGCCCGATTCCAGGCATTGGAGGCGTCTGGCAGGCTCCTGCCTGAGACGCGAACTCAACAGGACCAGGCCAGAATATCGACGCCCAGGACAGAGGTACAAGCTTCCCAGCCGGCGGAGCCCAGTGTCACCACGCTGACCCCGCCAGCGAATCCGGCGCCGAAAAAGAAGACCAAAAGGAAACGAAATAAAAAAGGTGCAACCACACAAGCGGCTGCGCCGCCAGATTCTCGCCCCCCACCGTCTGGTCCGACCGCTCCGGCGGAGGGTTGGAACGTGGTGGCGAGGAAGGGTAAGAAGTCGAACCAGCAAAAGCAGCCGGGCAAAAAGCCAAAGGCGCCGAAGCTGCGTCTGCCCCGGACAGCGGCGGTGCAACTGACGCTGCTGCCGGGAAGTACAAGGACTTACGCGGAGGTCTTGGGAGCCATAAAGGCCGACGGCGTTATAGCCGAAATGGCAGTGGAGACCCGCTATAAGGTATCCCAGACAGGCGCGCGCAGGTTGGAGTTGCCCGGTGCCGATAACAAGGAGAAAGCGGACGCGCTCGCACGGCGCATCAAGCAGATCGTCGGCGAGGGAGTGGCGGTCACCAGGCCGGAAAAGTGTGCCGACCTCCGGATCGCTGGTTTGGACGATTCGGTCACTCCCGACGAACTGGCTGGCGTAATCGCCAAAGCCGGCGGATGCGCCGTGGAAGCGGTTAAGGTCGGCGAGATCCGCCAAAACCACACCGGCGTCGGGACGGCATGGGTCCGTTGCCCAGTAGAGGCGGCCAAGAAGGTGGTCGACGGGCGCCGCCTTCTGGTGGGCTTCGTATCGGCTGGGGTCCAGCTATTGAAGGAGAGGCCTCGTCAATGCTACCGCTGCCACGAAGTTGGGCACGTGGCAGCGAAGTGCGACAAGGGTGTGGATCGCAGTGCCCAGTGCTACCGCTGCGGAAAAGAGGGGCACACGCGCCGGCACTGCACCGCCGAGGCGAACTGCCCAGCCTGTCAGGCCGCCGACCGACCGGCGAGGCACACGATGGTCACGTGCCCCCAGAAAAAGCAGAGAGGGAAAGGAAGAAAGAAGGCGACACCCGGGCCCAGAGCCCAAGCACCGCCCACCAACAGAGCCGGGGAGGCAAATATGGAGACTCATTAATGGCCACTAAAGTCCTCCAGGCTAACCTGAACCACTGTGCCAGGGCCCAAGACCTTTTTGTCCAGAGCCTGGTGCAGTGGTCCGTGCAGGTGGCGGTGGTGGCCGAGCCCTACTCGGTTCCGCCGAGGGACAACTGGGTTGGCGATCGCGATGGTGTGGTGGCCATCGTGACCCAGGTCGCCGCAGGCACCCCGCCCTTTACGCGTATTGTAAAGGGCTCGGGTTGCGTCGCGGCACTGCTGGGGGGGATGGCTGTAGTGGGGGTTTACTTCTCCCCGAACAAGTCGGTCGCCGACTTCGAGGCGTACCTCGACGAAGTGGAGGCAATAATAAGGCGTTTTCAACCCGCGGAGGTGCTGGTGCTCGGGGACCTCAATGCCAAATCCCAGCTTTGGGGATGTCCAGAAACGGATGCGCGGGGGGCGATCCTCGAGGAGTGGGTGGTTGCCACCAACTTGACCGTCCTCAACCGCGGGACGGCCAACACGTGTGTGCGAAGGTGGGGTGGGTCCATCGTGGACGTATCGTTCGCGAGCCCCGCCCTAGCGCGCCGTGTTCAGGACTGGCGAGTGCTGGACGATGTGGAGACTCTCTCGGACCACCTTTACATCCGTTTTGAGATCTCCGCTCGTCCCGCGGTGCCGCCAAGTCCCAGCCGCGTCTCGGCGGAGGACGGTCCGCGGTGGCAACTAAAGCGTCTCGACCGGGAGCGATTCGAAGAGGCGGCGATAGTGGCCTCTTGTCAGCCACAGGTCGGTGGTTCACCAGACAGTGTGGCAGACTGGCTGGTGGGCACGATGACCGGGATGTGCGACGTGGCCATGCCCAGGTCGAGATGCCGCCCCCAACGGGCGCAAGTGTACTGGTGGTCGGAGGCGATAGCGCAGCTGCGCAGGGAGTGCGTAGCCGCCCGACGCCAGTACACTCGTTGCAGGAGGCGGATTTTCCGCTCGCCCCTTGCCTCGCTGGACAGGGCACGGCACGAGGAGGAGGGTGAACGGCTGTACGCCCTTTACACGGCAGCCAAAGCCAGCCTCCAGAGTGCCATCTGCGAGTCGCAGGCCGCGGCCAGGGCGGAAATGCTGGATGGGCTCAACAGCGACCCGTGGGGGAAGCCCTATAAACGGGTACGCGATAAGGTCCGTCCCTGGGCTCCGCCACTCACGCAGACCCTGGACACCGGAGTGGTCCGTGAGGTGGTCGCGGCGCTGTTCCCGACGGCGCCGGCACAGCACCAGCCGCCGCAAATGGCACCAGCGGACGCGGAGGGAGACGTCGAAGAGGAGGCACCAGAGGTCGGGGAGTCCGAGCTCGAGGAGGCCGTCGCACGGCTCAGGAGGAAGAGCGTCGCTCCAGGGCCGGATGGCATTCCAGGAAGGGCGTGGGTGCTGGCGTACGATCACCTGGCGCCGCGAGTTCGAGGGCTATTTTCTGCCTGTCTGGCTCAAGCCTTAATCCCACAGCGGTGGAAGACAGGCAGACTAGTCCTCCTCAGGAAGGAAGGCCGGCCGGCGGAGTCGCCGTCGGCGTACCGCCCCATCGTCCTCCTGGACGAGCTGGCGAAGCTCTTCGAGCGTGTGGTGGTCGGGCGTCTGGTGGCGCACCTCGGGCAGAGGGGACCTGACCTCTCGGGCGTGCAGTTCGGCTTCCGCAGTGGCCGCTCCACGGTGGATGCCATTCTGTGCGTCCGAGCCCAGGTGCGGGACGCAGTGGCTCAGGGCGACGTCGTCGTGGCGGTGTCCCTCGACATCGCCAACGCGTTTAACACGTTGCCCTGGAGTTGCATTAGGGAGGCGCTCCGCTACCACGGGGTGCCGACCTATCTGCGTCGAGTGGTGGGTGCCTACCTCTCCGACAGGTGGGTCGTGTTTCCTGGCCAGAACGGCATGGTGAGCAAGGAGGTCGTATGCGGTGTTCCACAGGGGTCGGTACTCGGTCCACTCCTGTGGAACATCGGATATGATTGGGTACTGCGGGGCACATTGTTGCGGGGTGTCAGCGTCGTGTGTTATGCCGACGACACGCTCGTCCTGGCCCGGCGGCCGACGTACCGGGATGCGGCAGTGCTGGCGACTGCAGGCGTCGCGCAGGTCGTAGCGCGGATTAGACGCCTCGGCCTCACTGTCGCTCTCGAGAAGGCGGAGGGCATCATCTTTCATGGCCCAAGGAGGGCGCCTCCTCACGACGCCCATCTGATCGTGGGAGGCACTCGCATTGGTCTGTCGGGCACGATGACGTACCTGGGTCTCGTGCTCGACGGCCGATGGAAGTTTCGGGCGCACTTCGAGCGGCTGGTCCCGCGCTTGCTGAAAGTGGCGGCCTCTCTCTCGTGGCTCTTGCCAAACCTGGGGGGTCCCGGTGTGAGCTGTCGTCGTCTCTACACCGGCGTCGTGAGAGCGATGGCGATGTACGGTGCTCCCGTCTGGGCCGACGCCCTTGATCGCGAGAACATCGCCCTGCTGCGGAGAGCGCAGAGGGTGATGGCGATAAGGGTCGTACGGGGGTACCGTACCATCTCGGGAGAGGCAGCGTGTGTGCTGGCTGGAGTCCTGCCCTGGGACCTGGACGCGGTTTCTCTGGCGTCGTCCTACCGGCGGCGTCGGGGTCTGGCGTCCGGGGACCTAAGCTCAGCACCACGGGGGCGACTAGAGCACCTCAGGCGAGAGCGGGATGCCGCGATCGCGGATTGGGAGAGGCGGCTCGAGAGTCCGAGCGCGGGACACCGGACGATCGGGGCGGTTCGGCCGGTCCTCCGGCAGTGGTTGGCTAGACGGCATGGCGTCCTAACCTTCCGCGCCACGCAGGTCCTCTCGGGGCACGGCTGCTTCGGGGGGTACCTGTGTCGGGTCGCTGGGAGGGAGCCCTCTCCTCGTTGCCACCACTGCCGGGACTGTTCCGACGAGTCGGCACAGCACGTGCTGGAGTTGTGTCCGGCGTGGGAGGAGGAGCGCGAGGCGCTAAGACGTGTTGTGGGGACAGACCTTTCGCTGCCGGCTGTGATTTCCGCCATGGTCGGCAGCGAAAGGTGCTGGGACGCCGTCCTCGCCTTTTGTGAGCGAGTGATGTCGCAGAAGGAGGCGGCCGAGCGGGTGAGGGAGGACACCACCGATCTCCCCCTCCGCCGCAAAAGGACCGGGCGCCGGAGGCAGGCGCACGATCGTCGCCTTCCCCCTTAGCGTCAGGCAGAGGGCGGTCGACTTGGGGAAGTCGGCCGTCCACCGAATCTGCCCGGGTAGGCGCGTGCGGTGTCCGCCGCGCGCCACCCATGGTAGGAAATACCGTGTAAGGGCCTGATGAGGCACGCCGCCGGGGTTTGCAGACGAATCCGGATACCTGCGACCCCGGCACAGGCGATGAAAGTGGACACCGTGTGGTTTTAGTGGGTAAACTGCCAGTCAGCAGGAGTCCCACATAACCCGGTCGTTCCCCAGCGGCCGGGTATGCGTAACGCATTTCCACACGTTAAAAAAAAAAAAAAAAAAAAAAAAAAAAAAAAAAAAAAAAAAAAAAAAAAAAAAAAAAAAAAAAAAGGTTAGGTTAGGTTAGGTTAGGTTAGGTTAGGTTAGGTTAGGTTAGGTTAGGTTAGGTTAGGTTAGGTTAGGTTAGGTTAGGTTCCCAGACGGTCCCAGACGGTCCAATCTGGACTGGGAGTTGCTGGACTTCCACTGGGCGCGTCCCCCGGGTGGCGGATAGGGGTTCGCCACTTGCACCGTTAGCGAGTGGTGGGGTCAGACTGGGTGTCTGACCCCCGCGGACCAAAACCAGCAGGTGAGGGCGCACCTTTAGCGGCTTGCTAGCCGCGCGGCCTAGGGGAGTAAACCCCGAAAACAAATCCATAAGCTGTGCATCAGCCATCCAACATGAACACGTCTGGTAAAACTTTATTACCCCAGGCGGGTACCGGCGCCTCAGGCGTCGGAGAATCCCGCCACGCTTCGGCGTGCAGCCCCACCGAATCTGGGGGGGGCAACCCACGTGTTTGTGTTGCGCCCACGAAGGGCGGAATTGAGTGTGTGCCCGCGAAGGGCGGTGAAGATGTCAGGCCCGAGAAGGGCGGTGGGCGGGTGAAGCAGCCACAGGTGGTGCTCACCCGCATAGACCAGGCTTTGGATAAATCGGATTTGGCTAGCGATTCGGAATGGTTGTCAGTCAGCGAAGGAGAGGCAGGATCGAGAGTGGTAACGCCTGCGTCCCTTGTTGTTACCCCAAGTAGGTTCTTTAGAAATGAACCTGGAAGAGGAGAATCGGCAGACGAGAGCGGAAACGAGACCACCGTCTCTCTGTCGGAGAACGAAGACCGAAGTGTCAATCGCCGTGTTCGGAAAAGACGCGGAAGTGAAGTGGACACAGATGACGTCGAAAAAGCACGAGACACGGCCACTCCAAAGTGCACCAAGCGGCTCACTGGGGGCAGGGGCAGACCACCCACCACCGGTCAATACGTCGGTCTAGCCCAGGCGATAAGGGAGAAGAACGCCGCAGAGCGCGAGGCCCTAGCCATAGAAGCGGACCGCGAGATGGTAGAGATAACGAGGAGACTGCTACCGACACGATCACCGCGGCTGTCAGAAAGCTCTTCCACCTCGGACGTCACCATGGTAGACGATGCGACCACGGCGGCCAAGCTCGGTTCGACGATTTCCGCCAGTCTAGAGGTCATAATGAACGTGGCCAAAAAATCGAAGAACCTGAGCGGGCCATACATCAAAGCCCTTAAAGAGGCGGCAAGCGCCATACAGGACTCCTGCGCAGCCCTGCTTAGCCGCTCAACTTCGGAGGAAACGAGGGCACTGGAGGCGGCGAATGCACGCCTCTCCAGAGAACTTGCTGAAATAAGGACGGAGCTAGCCTCAGTCAAGCACCAGCTCAACGAAAACCGACCCCGAGTCGCCCCTGCGGCCCCGACGTCAAGCGTTGAGGAGATGGTACAGCGGGCAATACAAGAGGCGGTTTCGCTTTCGAGCGCCAGGCTAGACGCACGGCTGGAGGGACTTGAGGCCCGGCTGTTACCGGAGCCGCGCCTGCGACCTCCTCTTGCGGCCGACAAAAGAAATGCGGCCCAAGACGCACAAACATATGCGTCTCAAACAGCAAAGAAGACTCCTGAACCGCTGCCCGCGGTCTCGACTCTGGCGCCCCCGGCGAATCCCGGCCCTGCCCAGAAAAAGAAGAGGAGGAAGGGTAAGAAGTCTGCCGCCGCGGTAGAGGCAGCAGCCACAAGGCGCGACGCTGCGATGACGCCGGCTGCGGCGCCAAGGCCCCCTCCCAAGGAGTCATGGGCGGAGGTGACTAAGAAGAAGGGCAAACCACCAAAAAAGATGGATAAAAATGACAAAGCGCCCAAAAGAAAGGGAAATAAGAGTGGGAAACTCCGCGCCCCTAAGTCTGCAGTTGTTGTCATCACACTGCAGCCGGGTGCGGAGGAACGTGGCGTCACATACAAGAACGTCCTCGAAAAGGCTAAGCAAAGACTAGACCTAGCCGAGCTGCAGATCCCGGCCGTCAAGTTCAAGCTGGCGGTCACCGGCGCTCGAATGTACGAGGTCTCGGGGGATGCTTGCAAGGAGAAGGCGGACGCTCTCGCCGGAAAACTCAGAGAAATAATGGACGAGGAGGATGTGCGCATCGCCAGACCTCAGAAGTGCGCCGAACTCCGAATAACCGGACTCGACGACTCGGCCACGTCAGCGGAAATCGCCGAGGCAATTGCCAAGTCAGGTGGCTGTACATCCGGCGAAGTCAAGGTCGGCGAAATCCGCTTCGACCGGAGTGGCCGCGGCTCGGCTTGGCTTAAGTGCCCGGTCGAAGCCGCGAAGAAGGTGACGGCACCGAATACTAAAGTGTACGTCGGGTGGACTGTGGTGCGCGTCACTCTATTGTCCGCGCGCCCCATGCGGTGTTACCGCTGCCACCAGACCGGCCACACGCGGGCGACGTGCACCTGCGCGGATGACCGCAGTGGTCTCTGCTTCCGCTGCGGCCAACCGGGCCACACAACTGCGCAATGTCAGAACGCGCCACATTGCGCGTTGTGCGCGGCAAGTGGCAAGCCAGCGGACCACAGCGTGGGCAGCAAGACCTGCGGGAAGCCTGCAGCGAAAAAGAAGAGCAGCTCCAAAAAGAGCACAGCGCCCCAGACAGCAGCCACGACAAATAAGGCGGCCACTGGAGCTGGAGTGGAAGAAATGGACGCGCAATAACGGACACCCTACGCGTCATGCAGGGCAACCTGAACCACTGCGCCCAGGCACAAGATCTCCTGGTTCAGACATTAGCGCAGTGGTCAATCGACGTCGGCATAGTGGCAGAGCCGTATCGGGTGCCAGCCAGAAGCGACTGGGTCGGAGACCTAAATGCGTCAGTCGTGCTGGTTTTCGGCTCTAAAATCTCGTGGGAAAATACGACCAGGAGCAATGGATTCGTCGCTGCGAAGATGGGGGCTCTCACCGTGGTGGGAGTTTACTTCTCCCCTAACCGACCCCTGGTCGATTTCGAGGCTTTTCTCCTGCGGCTGACTGCCTTCATCAGCGCAGTGTCAGGCCCTGTAATCGTCGCCGGAGACTTCAACGCGAAGTCAACGCTCTGGGGATCCCCGGCGACAGATGCAAGAGGCCGAGCGATGGCGGACTGGCTAGCCTCCACGGGACTCGTTCTGGCCAATCGAGGCGCCGTGAATACCTGTGTCCGGCAACAAGGCGAGTCGATAGTGGACCTGACTCTCGTCAGTCCATCTGTCGCCCGTCGAATCAGAAGCTGGCGGGTCTTGGAGGACACCGAAACCCTCTCGGACCACCGCTATATACGTTTCGACATCTCCGCTCACACGTCGGAACTGGGTCGCCCAACAACATCTGGCGGCGGCCCGCGGTGGTCCCTCAAGAGGATGGATAAGGATTTACTGCAGGAGGCGGCAATCGTTGCGTCCTGGGCCCCACTTCCGTCAGGAGGGGTAGAAGAGTGCGCAGAGTGGTTAAACGAGGCGATGCATAACATCTGCGACGCCTCGATGCCACGTGCGGGGCCATACAAGCCTCGGCGCCAAATATACTGGTGGCGTCCGGAATTAATACAACTCCGGCAAGATTGCGTAGCAGCCCGGCGCCGTTACACAAGATACCGAAGAAGGCGCAACAGGACCCAATCGGAGGAGGACGTCATCTATGATGGCTACCGCACGGCGCGCCGCGCCCTACGTCTCGGTATCCAGCAGGCGAAGTCGGAAGCCTGGGAGGAGTGGCTAGAAACCCTGGAACGCGACCCATGGGGCAGGCCGTACAAATGGGTGAGGCAAAAGCTCCGCCCAGCCGCCCCACCGCTCACTCAGAATCTCCAACCGGAGCTCCGCAACACCATCGTCTCGACCCTGTTCCCTGCGATGGCCGAGCGGTCAACAGCGACGGCACAGAGCGATATTACCAGGTCCGAAGAAGATGACGTACCGCCAGTCACGTCTTCTGAACTAGCCGTCGCAGTTCAGAAAATGAGCATAAAAAACACGGCCCCTGGCCTCGACGGCGTCCCGGGACGTGCCTGGGTACTGGCGATGGAAAACATGGAGCCGCGTGTGCTAGTCGCTTTGACCAACTGTTTGGTCCAGGGCCGAGTACCACGTCGCTGGAAGTCGGGAAAACTGGTATTGCTGCGGAAGAAAGGGCGTCCAGAAAATCAACCGTCGGCGTATCGTCCTATCGTGTTGCTCGACGAGGTCTGCAAGATACTGGAGCGGATCATCGTGGCGCGTCTCACCCAACATCTCGAGCACGTCGGACCAAACCTGAGCGAAAACCAGTACGGATTTCGTTCAGGTCGAGCGACCATAGGCGCGATACAACGCCTGCGGACGATCGCGGAGGAAGAAGTGTCCCGGGGTGGTGTAGTTTTGGCTGTGTCCTTGGACATATCCAACGCGTTCAACTCGCTGCCCTGGGAAGCCATCAAAGATGGACTCAGACACCACTGCGTGCCGAGGTATCTGCGCAACATCATCAGCGACTACCTCTCGGCACGGTCGGTGCAGTTCCCGACGCAGGAAGGCTGGGAAGAAAAAGAGGTGGTCTGCGGTGTTCCACAGGGGTCGGCTCTCGGTCCACTCTTGTGGAACATCGGATTTGACCCAGTGCTTCGCGGTGCCAACCTCCGCGGCGTAGAGGTCATTGCCTACGCAGACGATACTCTGGTTGTCAGCCGCGGAAAGACACACAGGGACGTAACGATACTCGCCACGGCGGCAGTCGCGCAGGTGGTTCGACGAATCCGGACGCTGGGCCTCGCGGTGGCCCTAGAAAAGTCAGAGGCTCTTTGCCTACACGGGCCTAGGAACGCACCGCCGTCTGACCTGGCAGTTGTGATAAGCGGGACCAGGATATGTGTCAAAACATCAATGACGTACCTGGGCCTGGTTCTCGATAGCAGATGGACGTTCCGGGAACATTTCCGGCGTCTGTCGGAGAAGACTACGAAGGCGGCTGGAGCATTAGCGTCACTTCTTCCAAACTTGGGGGGTCCGAGCCTCAGTTGTCGTCGCCTGTACATGGGCGTAATCCGCTCCATGGCGATGTACGGAGCGCCAATATGGGCCGAGCATCTGTCGCCCGAAAACAGACTGGTTCTGGGAAGGCTCCAGAGAATTATGGCGATTAGGGCAGTGCGTGGGTACCGCACCGTCTCTAAAGATGCGGCCTGCGTGCTCGCGAGCAGCGTTCCCTGGGACCTAGATGCCCAGTCTCTCGCCGACGTTTACTGGCGGTGCGCATCGGTCCGTGCGGAGGGCAGCAACCCTCTCCCGGAAGTCGTACGTCGGTGGAGGGACACCGCAAGAGAGAGGGCTATACAGTTGTGGGCGGAGCGGCTCGAAGAATCACAAGTCAGTGTGAGGTTGCTGACGGCCATTCGCCCATATCTCAAGGAGTGGATAAATAGGAAGAGCGGCGCGCTCTCCTTCCGTCTTACACAATTGCTGACGGGGCACGGCTGCTTTGGGCGGTATCTGTGTGAGGTCGCAGGAAGAGAGGAAACCGCGCGATGCCACCATTGCAGCGCGGACAGGGACACGGCCGAGCACACCATCACGGCCTGTCCCTCCTGGACAAGTCAACGTGCGGCCCTAACGGCCGCCATTGGATCAGACCTCTCACTGCCAGCAATCATCTGCGCAATGCTGAGCAGTGAGGCATCGTGGGACGCAGTGGAGGAATTTGCGCAAAACGTGATCTCCACTAAAGAAGAGGCCGAACGTCGGAGGGAGATAGAGGCGATCGACCCTAGAAGAAGGCAGAGACGGAGACGCCGCGCGGTCAACCATGACGATCGCAACGTCCCGCCTTAGCGGGGGATCTCGGGGTGGCGGTGTGGGGACGCCATCACCCATCGAATCGAGTCCCCGAGCGGACCGCGATACGCAACGTACTCCTGCGCATCGCGGCTTTACCACAGAAAGGACAAGGTCCATTTAAAAGACGATGGAGGCCTAGGAACCTCACAGTTGGGTCTGCACAAACAGACAGCCGTCAGCAGAGTCGCGGAGCAAGCTGACGCGTTCCCGTGGCTCAGCACTGCGACGGAGAGATGGAGTACCGTGTGGTTTTAGTGGGTAGACTGCCCCTATACAGCAGGAGTCCCACATAACCCGGCCTTTCTTCCCCAGCGGCCGGGTATGCGTAACGCATTTCCACACGTAAAAAAAAAAAAAAAAAAAAAAAAAAAAAAAAAAAAAAAAAAAAAAAAAAAAAAAAAAAAAAAAAAAAAAAAAAAAAAGGTTCCCAGACGGTCCAATCTGGACTGGGAGTTGCTGGACTTCCACTGGGCGCGTCCCCCGGGTGGCGGATAGGGGTTCGCCACTTGCACTGTTTGCGAGTGGTGGGGTCAGACTAAGTGTCTGACCCCCGCGGACCAAAACCAGCAGGTGAGGGCGCACCTTTAGCGGCTTGCTAGCCGCGCGGCCTAGGGGAGTAAACCCCGAACAAAAATCCATAAGCTGTGCATCAGCCTCTCAACATGGACACGTCTGGTAAAACTTTACTACCCCAGGCGGGTACCGGCGCCTCAGGCGTCGGAGAATCCCGTCACGCTTCGGCGTGCAGCCCCACCGAATCTGGGGGGGGCAACCCACGTGTTTGTGTTGCGCCCGTGAAGGGCGGAGTTGGTGAAGATGTCAGGCCCGAGAAGGGCGGTGGGCGGGTGAAGCAGCCACAGGTGGTGCTTACCCGCATAGACCAGGCGATCTCTTTGGATAAATCGGATTTGGGTAGCGATTCGGAATGGTTGTCAGTCAGCGAAGGAGAGGCAGGATCGAGAGTGGTAACGCCTGCGTCCCTCGTTGTTACCCCAAGTAGGTTCTTTAGAAATGAACCTGGAAGAGGAGAATCGGCAGACGAGAGCGGAAACGAGACCGCCGTCTCTCTGTCGGAGAATGAAGACAAATGTGTTAATCGCCGTGTTCGGAAAAGACGCGGAAGTGAAGTGGACATAGACGACTCCGAAAAGGCACGAGACACGGCCACTCCAAAGTGCACCAAGCGGCTCACTGGGGGCAGGGGCAGACCACCCACCACCGGACAATACGTCGGTCTAGCCCAGGCCATCAGAGAGAAGAACGCCGCAGAGCGCGAGGCCCTAGCCATCGAAGCGGACCGTGAGATGGTAGAAATAACAAGGAGACTGCTACCGACGCGATCACCGCGGCTGTCAGAGAGCTCAACCACCTCGGATGTCACCATGGTAGACGATGCGACCACGGCGGCCAAGCTCGGTTCGACGATCTCCGCCAGTCTGGAGGTCATCATGAACGTGGCCAAAAAATCGAAGAACCTGAGCGGGCCGTACGTGAAAGCCCTTAAAGAGGCGGCAAGCGCCATACAGGACTCCTGCGCAGCCCTGCTCGGCCGCTCAACTTCAGAGGAAACGAGGGCACTGGAGGCGGCGAATGCACGCCTCTCCAGAGAACTGGCTGAATTACGGACAGAGCTGGCTTCTTTGAAGCGCGAGCTCAACGAAAACAGACCTCGGATCGCCCCTGCGGCCCCGACGTCAAGTGTTGAGGAGATGGTACAGCGGGCGATTCAAGAGGCGGTTTCGCTTTCGAGCGCCAGGCTAAACGCACGGCTGGAGGGTCTTGAGGCCCGGCTGTTACCGGAGCCCCGCCTGCGACCTCCTCTTGCGGGCGATAAAAGAAGTACGGCCCAAGATACACCAACATATGCGGTACAGACTAAAACGAAGACTAATGATCCGGTGCCCGCGGTCTCGACCCTGGCGCCCCCGGCGAATCCCGGCCCTGCCCAGAAAAAGAAGAGGAGAAAGGGGAAGAAGTCTGCCGCCGCGGTAGAGGCAGCGGCCACAAGGCGCGACGCTGCGACAACGTCAGCTGTGGCGCCGAGGCCCCCTCCCAAGGAGTCGTGGGCGGAGGTAACAAAGAAGAAGGGCAAACCAAAAAAGGTGGGGGAAAAGGAAAGAGCGCCCAAAAGAAAGGGAAATAAGAGTGGGAAACTCCGTGCCCCTAAGTCTGCAGTTGTTGTCATCACACTGCAGCCGGGTGCGGAGGAACGCGGCGTCACATACAAGAACGTCCTCGAAAAGGCTAAGCAAAGACTCGACCTAGCCGAGCTGCAGATCCCGGCCGTCAAGTTCAAGCTGGCGGTCACCGGCGCTCGAATGTACGAGATCTCGGGGGATGCTTGCAAGGAGAAGGCGGACGCTCTCGCCGGAAAACTCAGAGAAGTAATGGAGGAGGAGGATGTGCGTATCGCCAGACCTCAAAAGTGCGCCGAACTGCGAGTAACCGGACTCGACGACTCGGCCACGTCAGCTGAAATCGCCGAGGCAATTGCCAAGTCAGGTGGCTGCACATCCGGCGAAGTCAAGGTCGGCGAAATCCGCTTCGACCGGAGTGGCCGCGGCTCGGCTTGGCTTAAGTGCCCGGTCGAAGCCGCGAAGAAGGTGACGGCACCGAATACTAAAGTGTACGTCGGGTGGACTGTGGTGCGGGTCACTCTATTGTCCGCGCGCCCCATGCGGTGTTACCGCTGCCATCAGACCGGCCACACGCGGTCGACGTGCACCTGCGCGGATGACCGCAGTGGTCTCTGCTTCCGCTGCGGCCAACCAGGCCACACAACCGCGCAATGTCAGAACGCGCCACATTGCGCGTTGTGCGCAGCAAGTGGCAAGCCGGCGGACCACAGCGTGGGCAGCAAGACCTGCGGGAAGCCTGCAGCGAAAAAGAAGAGCAGCTCCAAAAAGAGCACAGCGCCCCAGACAGCAGCCACGACAAATAAGGCGGCCACTGGAGCTGGAGTGGAAGAAATGGACGCGCAATAACGGACACCCTACGCGTCATGCAGGGCAACCTGAACCACTGCGCCCAGGCACAAGATCTCCTGGTTCAGACATTAGCGCAGTGGTCAATCGACGTCGGCATAGTGGCAGAGCCGTATCGGGTGCCAGCCAGAAGCGACTGGGTCGGAGACCTAAATGCGTCAGTCGCGCTGGTTTTCGGCTCTAAAATCTCGTGGGAAAATACGACCAGGAGCAATGGATTCGTCGCCGCGAAGATGGGGGCTCTCACCGTGGTGGGAGTTTACTTTTCCCCTAACCGACCCCTGGTCGATTTCGAGGCTTTCCTCCTGCGTCTGACTACCTATATCAGCGCAACGTCAGGCCCTGTAATCGTCGCCGGAGACTTCAACGCGAAGTCGACGCTCTGGGGATCCCCGGCGACAGATGCAAGAGGCCGAGCGATGGCGGACTGGCTAGCCTCCACGGGACTCGTTCTGGCGAATCAAGGCGCCGTGAACACCTGTGTCCGGCAACAGGGCGAGTCGATAGTGGACCTGACTCTCGTCAGTCCATCTGTCGCACGTCGAGTCAAAGCTGGCGGGTCTTGGAGGACACCGAAACCCTCTCGGACCACCGCTATATACGTTTTGACATCTCGGCTCACACGTCGGAACTGGGTCGCCCAACAACATCTGGCGGCGGCCCGCGGTGGTCCCTCAAGAGGATGGATAAGGATTTACTGCAGGAGGCGGCAATCGTTGCGTCCTGGGCCCCACTTCCTTCAGGAGGGGTAGAAGAGTGCGCAGAATGGTTAAACGAGGCGATGCATAACATCTGCGACGCCTCGATGCCACGTGCGGGGCCATACAAGCCTCGGCGCCAAACGTACTGGTGGCGTCCTGAAATAAGACAACTCCGGCAAAATTGCGTAGCAGCCCGGCGCCGTTACACAAGATACCGAAGAAGGCGCAACAGGAGCCAATCGGAGGAGGACGCCATCTACGATAGCTACCGCACGGCGCGCCGCGCCCTGCGTCTCGGCATCCAACAGGCGAAGTCGGAAGCCTGGGAGGAGTGGCTGGAGACCCTGGAACGCGACCCATGGGGCAGGCCGTACAAATGGGTGAGGCAAAAGCTCCGCCCAGCCGCCCCACCGCTCACTCAGAATCTTCAACCGGAGCTCCGCAACACCATCGTCTCGACCCTGTTCCCTGCGATGGCCGAGCGGTCACCAATGACGGCACAGAGCGACACTTCCAGCTCCGAAGAAGATGACGTACCGCCAGTCACGTCTTCTGAACTAGCCGTCGCAGTTCAGAAAATGAGCATAAAAAACACGGCCCCCGGCCTCGACGGCGTTCCGGGACGTGCCTGGGTACTGGCGATGGAAAACATGGAGCCGCGTGTGCTAATTGCTTTGACCAACTGCTTGGTCCAGGGCCGAGTACCGCGTCGCTGGAAGTCGGGAAAACTGGTATTGCTGCGGAAGAAAGGGCGTCCTGAACATCAACCGTCGGCGTATCGTCCTATCGTATTGCTCGACGAGGTCTGCAAGATACTGGAGCGGATCATCGTGGCGCGTCTCACCCAACATCTCGAGCACGTCGGACCAAACCTGAGTGATAACCAGTACGGATTTCGTTCAGGCCGAGCGACCATAGGCGCGATACAACGCCTGCGAACGATTACAGAGGAAGAGGTGTCCCGGGGCGGTGTAGTTTTGGCTGTGTCTCTGGACATATCCAACGCCTTCAACTCGCTGCCCTGGGAAGCCATCAGAGATGGACTTAGACACCACTGCGTGCCGAGGTATCTGCGCAACACCATCAGCGACTACCTCTCGGCACGGTCGGTGCAGTACCCGACGCAGGAAGGCTGGGAAGAAAAGGAGGTGGTCTGCGGTGTTCCACAGGGGTCGGCTCTCGGTCCTCTCTTGTGGAACATCGGATTCGACCCAGTGCTTCGCGGCGCCAACCTCCGCGGCGTAGAGGTCATCGCCTACGCAGACGACACCTTGGTTGTCAGTCGCGCAAAGACACACAGGGATGTCACAATACTCGCTACGGCGGCAGTCGCGCAAGTGGTTCGCCGAATCCGGTCGTTGGGCCTCGCGGTGGCCCTGGAAAAATCAGAGGCGCTTTGCCTACACGGGCCTAGGAACGCACCGCCGTCCGACCTGGCAGTGGTGATAAGCGGGACCAGGATAAATGTCACAACATCAATGACATACCTGGGCCTGGTCCTCGATGGTAGATGGACATTCCGAGAACACTTCCGGCGTCTGTCAGAGAAGACTGTGAAGGCGGCTGGAGCGTTGGCGTCACTCCTTCCAAACCTGGGGGGTCCGAGCCTCAGTTGTCGTCGCCTATACATGGGCGTAATCCGCTCCATGGCGATGTACGGAGCGC
This sequence comes from Euphydryas editha, assembly GCA_036937285.1. Taxonomy (NCBI): domain Eukaryota; kingdom Metazoa; phylum Arthropoda; class Insecta; order Lepidoptera; family Nymphalidae; genus Euphydryas; species Euphydryas editha. The sequence continues at coordinate 115,615 of JAUPFZ010000023.1, read as the reverse complement.
CAATATGGGCCGAACATCTGTCGCCCGAAAACAGGCTGGTTCTGGGAAGGCTCCAGAGAACTATGGCAATTAGGGCAGTGCGTGGTTACCGCACCGTCTCTAAAGATGCGGCCTGCGTGCTTGCGAGCAGCATTCCCTGGGACCTAGATGCGAAGTCTCTCGCCGACGTTTACTGGCGGTGCGCATCGGTCCGCGCGGAGGGCAGCAACCCTCTTCCGGAAGTCGTACGACGGTGGAGGGACACCGCAAGAGAGAGGGCTATACAGTTGTGGGCGGAGCGGCTCGAAGAATCCCATGTCAGTGTGAGGTTGCTGACGGCCATTCGCCCACGTCTCAAGGAATGGATGAACAGGAAGAGCGGCGCGCTCTCCTTCCGCCTTACACAATTGCTGACGGGGCACGGCTGCTTTGGGCGGTATCTGTGTGAGGTTGCAGGTAGAGAGGAAACCGCGCGATGCCACCATTGCAGCGCGGACAGGGACACGGCCGAGCACACCATCACGGCCTGTCCCTCCTGGACAAGTCAACGTGCGGCCCTAACGGCCGCCATTGGATATGACCTCTCACTGCCAGCAATCATCTGCGCAATGCTGAGCAGTGAGGCATCGTGGGACGCAGTGGAGGAATTTGCGCAAAACGTGATCTCCACTAAAGAAGAGGCCGAACGTCGGAGGGAGATAGAGGCGATCGACCCTAGGAGAAGGCAGAGACGGAGACGCCGCGCGGTCAACCATGACGATCGCAACGTCCCGCCTTAGCGGGGGATCTCGGGGTGGCGGTGTGGGGACGCCATCACCCATCGAATCGAGTCCCCGAGCGGACCGCGATACGCAACGTACTCCTGCGCATCGCGGCTTAATCACAGTTAAGACAAGGTCCATTTAAAGGACGATGGAGGCCTAGAAACCTCAAAGTTGGGTCTGAACAAACAGACAGCCGTCAGCAGAGTCGCGGAGCAAGTTGACGCGTTCCCGTGGCTCAGCACTGCGACGGAGAGACGGAGTACCGTGTGGTTTTAGTGGGTATACTGCCCCTATACAGCAGGAGTCCCACATAACCCGGCCTTTCTTCCCCAGCGGCCGGGTATGCGTAACGCATTTCCACACGTAAAAAAAAAAAAAAAAAAAAAAAAAAAAAAAAAAAAAAAAAAAAAAAAAAAAAAAGGTTAGGTTAGGTTAGGTTTTTTTTTTTTTTTTTTTTTTTTTTTTTTTTTTTTTTTTTTTTTGTTTTTTTTATACTTGACCTCCCTATAAGGGGAGACTGTTTTTACAATTATCATTTTTGATATGTGTTTCATTTTTTCAGCAAAAAAGACTCTTTCATACATAGCTCTATCTTTTACTCTGGTCGTCACACATTCTGCATCCCATTTTCATCTCACATCCATCCTCATTCAGTCATAATGCAGAAGGCGATTGTGTACTTAAAGCTAATTCAAAACTCAAGGCTAAGGGACATTGGGAGGGGGAAAAACAACGGGTATCTTATTTAATCAATTTTTTCCAATTTTTTCTTATAATCTATTACTTATCTATAGTTATCTATTGATGCATTTTTTCCAACTTAAGTCTAATATTTACAAGAGGCAAGTGACGATGAAAGTAACAAGTAACAATATAAACAATTTCTTAACTATAATAATAATTACAACATTTAATTGTGCAAAATAAATATTTTACACAATTCAACTTATTAATAACTTAAACTATGCTCCTATTTCTAATACAAAATTTTTTAAGCTAGCCTATTTATAAACGCATTATAAGTACCTAGCATAATTTTATGACCTATTTCTATTATTAACAATTTTACAAACTTTTGTACAAAATGCAAGGAACAAGTCTCTATTTTTACCGCTGACGATTTCCGGTATTGTTTCCAAAGCAAGTTTGACATCAATTCGACATTCCAGTTTATGCCTCTCGTAATTATGGGCCGGGCAGTCCAGGAGGACGTGGAGGACAGACTCAGAGCACGCAGGATCGCAGACGCACGATGGACTCTCCTTGCACTTGAAACGGTGCAAGTACTCGGAGAATCCACCGTGCCCCGTCAATACCTGGGTGACAAATCTGTCCACCCTTATTTTACCGATGATCCGGTATGCGGCTATCGCGTCCGGGAAAAATACCCGGGTGACACCGGCTGTTTCACCGGCCTGGTATCGTTGGTTCCATTCATCAAGCGATCGCATACGAATGCTTCGCTTGATGAATGAAACGGGGCAGCTGTCGTAGTCAAAACTGCGTTTTGACTTTAGCGCAGCTTCCTTGGCCAGATGGTCGGCACGCTCATTCCCCTCTAGTCCCGCGTGGGCTTTGATCCAGAACAAACTAACAAGTTTGTCCTGTACCAAAGCCCTACGCAGGTGGCCCCGCGCCTCAACGGCCAGGGGGTGGAGGGCTTCCGGGTTGACTGTAGTCTGCAGTGCCGACAGGGAGTCGGAGTAAATCCCGACTGATCTGGCCGAGTTATCTGCGGCCGTCCGCGCCGCCCTGCATATCGCCAGGAGTTCCGCCTGGTAGACGGTGCAAAAGGACGGCAAAGTAAGCTTGAGGGTTTTGGTTTCGGCGGCGCCTCTCCATATGGAAAGCGCCGCGCCCACTTTGCCCTCAATCTTACTGCCGTCCGTGTAGATGTTAAGGTCGTGGTCAATGTTGACCGCGAGTTGTTCCTCGTCCGCCAGGCACTTGAACTCCAGGTCGATATGCTGAGCGGGATGCGGAGACCGCAGAGCCGAGGACATCCGTTCCACTTCCCGATCCCCTATCGCGTCCTGGGGTATACCCCTCCTCGCGCCGTACAACGCCGCGGCTTCGCGGACGCGCAGGTCGAGAGGGAGTATCCCAGCGAGCAACAGTGCTGAGTTCAGGGAGGTGGTGCGGTATGCCCTACACAGCTTCTGCGCAAAGCCCCGCTGGACCACGTTCAGCTGCTTACGTACACCTAGCTTATCCACAGCCGGCGCCCAAACGGCAGCCGCATACAGTATCACGGGCTCAACCACCGCTCTGTAAATAACGCGGATGACTTCGGGGTGGAGGCCCCAGCTCGCCTTCGCGGCTCTCGAAAGCTGGGAATAGAAGGTGACGGCCTTCTTACAGACGTTCGCGACGTGCGTGTTGAAGGTAAGGCGTTGGTCTAGGACGACTCCCAGTAATTTGATTTCGCCCACCATACCGATGTCGACCCCGCCCATGTGGAGGCGTGGGGTGTCATACTTCAGTTTGCGCGTGATGACCATAGCACTGGTCTTGTGCGGCGCAAACTTCAGTTTATTCTGGACTCCCCACTCCCTCACATGCTCGAGGGCGGCATTGGCGTGGTTTTCGACCTCAAGAGCCGTCTTGCCCTCAAAGACCAACACCACATCGTCAGCGAACGCCTGCACGTAGTAATGTCTAGCCTCCAACTCACGAAGCAGTGGATCCAATAAGAGGTTCCACAAAATCGGCCCGCCGATAGACCCTTGCACGCAACCCTTCCCGGTTTCTCTCACGTGCTCTTCCCCGCAGTACCGTGCGCGAACATGCCTGCCGCTCAAGTAGCTGCCCAGGAGCCTACGGATGTTAAACGGCACTCGTTCCTCCGCCAGCCGGACTTTAATGCGAGGCCACCAAGCGTTGTCGAAGGCGCCCTCTATATCTAGAGACACAAGCGTCAATAGCTTTTTGTTTGTCAATCCGCGTCTTATGTGTTCTACTAGTGTATAGAGGGCGTCCTCGGTGCTACGCTGGGGCATAAAGCCGAACTGACGGGTACTGAGCCTGGGCGCTATATGGTATTTCAACCTGGCGACAAGCATCTTCTCCAGCACTTTCCCCAGCACCGGAAGGAGACCAATCGGCCGATACGACCGCGGTGTCGTGTAGGTGTTCTTCCCCGGCTTCCGGAGGAAGATCACCGTAGCCTCCTTCCAGGGCTCGGGAAAATGCCGGAGTTCGAGGCACCTGTTGAAAAGGGCCAATGAGAGACCGGGGTCATACTCTATCGCGTGCAAACATATATCGGCGGTAAAACCGTCCGCGCCTGGAGCCTTCTTCGGATTGAAGGACCGGCAGGCCAATTTCAACTCTAAAGGAGTGAAAGGCGGGTCCGTCGAATCCGAAGAAGTTTCAACGTCAAAGAGCTCGGCTTGTACCCTCACCCTTCGGTGCTCCTCGGAGTCATCCTCTTCGGAGTCCTCCGGGTAGAAGGTTTCGGCCATAAGCCTCACCGAGCCTTTGGCGTCTAGCTCCATATCGTTCACCACCAGCGGTGGATCTTCGTCTCTCCTGGAGGTTCTGCCGAGGACCCGGTAGATACCCCCCCAAACTGATTCCCCGTCCTGACGCTCACAGAAGGCGACCCAGCTGCGCGTCTGCGCATGCCTCACCTCGGTCTCATAGCGCTCCTTCGCTTCCAGGTACTCCCCGACTACCATTTGACGCCTAACCGGCGCTGCACACCGAATTCTGCATTTCTTGGTGGCCACCTCGCGCTTGAGCGCTGCCAACCCCTCGTTCCACCATGGCATATTCACCACATCTTTCCGCTTTATGGGCGGAATCGACAAGGCGCATGCTTCGGCAATTATTTTGTTAAATTTTTCTACGGTTTTATCTAAATCTGGCCCTATTTCTAAGTTTCTTAAAATGTCTATAGTAAAATTTTCCCTACTGATAATTTGGCCCAGTTTCTCACGAAACTGGGCCCAATTCGCGTTTTTAGTGTAATAAAGCCGTGTGGTATGTTTGATAAAGTTTTTGTTGATGCACCTTGTCGTCAATGTGAAGGATATGCCATTGTGGTCCGAGCTGGTCAGGTCCTCGCGCACGCGCCAGTCGTCCACCAAGCCATACAGATCCGGCGATACAGCAGTTATGTCAACATAGCTGCTGTACCTTACGCCGCCCCGGATAGTATCAAAGGTAGGGGTTTCCCCTTGGTTCAGGATGCAAAGTCCGAGGTCCTCCAGCGCCCCGTGTAGTTCCTCGCCTCTGCGGTCGGTCACGGGACTCTTCCACCAGACGCACTTAGCATTGGAGTCACCCCCAATGATCATACTCCGAGCTCCCGTCTCACGCTGCACCCGGCGCAGATGAGCTAGGTACGAGTCCATCGGCAGGTCGGGCTCAAAGTAAAATGAAACCAGGATGATCTCCCAGTTGCGGACTCGGATCCCCACCACTGAGATGTTGTTAGTGGTGAGTTTCGGGTACTGTGTGATGTGAAGGTCCGCGTCGAAGACTATGACCGCGGCCTTTACAGTCCCACTTCCATGATCCGCAGACTGGAAGACTCTGATCCCATTTTGACTCTTCACACGCCCTGTTCCGCCGACGTATGGCTCCTGTACCAAAGCCATCCGCGCACGTAGTTCTGAGGCCTGAATCAGCAGCTCGGAGTATGCCAACTTACTGCGCTGGAGATTCGCCTGGAGGATTTTTATAGCCACTGGGTCCGCCGGCACGCCCTTAGCAATACGCTACGGATTGCCGGGCGAGGTCATCCCACCTCTTCCTGACGGGACAGTTGTCGCTAAATGCGTTATGTTCAACATTGTCGAACTTCGCGCGACAACAGTTCCGGCAGGAAGGTGGGGACCCCGCCAGCCAATCCGCGCATTTAGAGCGCAGGTGCGGCCCGCCACAGTGACTACAGAGGTCTGCCGGGTCCTTGCAGTACTTGCGCCCGTGGCCAAACCCGAGGCATCGCGTGCATTGGACCAGCGGAGACTGGTCCTCTGCTCGCACCCTCATGAGGTCGACATGGACTGAGCCCACGCCGGTTATCCTCGCCCAGAGGGTGGGCGACGCACTCAGGACTACGTTGACCACGTGCGGGTTCCTGACCTTCCGACGGTATTTTACCACGAGGCGGTCATCCCCGGGGCCGAGGCCGTCAAAGAGATCCCGATTTTGGTTCCTCAGGGCCTTGACAATGTCGCCGTCAGTGTTGACAGCCAAGACGCCTCTGAGGACGAAAAGCGGGTCTCTATTCTTGACGTCCTCGACAACGAGGCCCGATCCTTCTTTCCCTAGTCGCTCCTTCGCCCTCCTCCTATCCTCGGCAGTCCCGAATCCCATTATAACCTTACGGTCCTTGGCCTTCCGAACCCGGTCCACCTTCACCCATCCTGATTTTGCGTCTATGGTCTCCCGCACCCTTCCGAGAACCTGATCCGCCGTCTCCTTCTCGTTCTCGGAAGTGACGACCACCGAGTGCAGCGCCGCGGGCCTTGTAGGTTGCTGCGATTTCACAGCGGCCACGCTGGCGTAGCTGAGCCGCTGTTCCCCGACCACCTGACTGCTCTTCGCGAGCTGTTCCTGGAGAGCCTTCATCCGCTCATTGCTCTCCAGGAGGAGCCGAGAGTGCTCGTCGAGCTTTGCGCTCAGTCCGGAGTCCGGAGGCACCGTGAACGTGGTGTCGGTGGTTACAGTCACCGGCACCACATCCACGGAGCCTCCGCTCCCTTTCCGAGCCCTCTCGGCCCCCAGGTCGGCCTCAGATTCAGCGACCAGCTTCATGAGCGCGTCCAGGGACTCCAAGATCGTCGCCTTGAGGTCGCCCCTGAGGTTCCTGGACGCGTCCACCGCATCCTTCGCCTTCTTGTGATGTGAGCGGGCTCGCTGGACTCGAGTGGTCGCCTTGGATGAAGAGACCTTTACCACCCCTCCTTCTATAGGGCTACCGGCCGACTTGCGGCCGGTAGATACCGCGGTTTTCGAAGTGGTTGGGGCGTCCCGCACCGCATCAGAGGCAGTCTCAGCAGCCGCTTCTTCCCACTTCTCAAGACTACGCCTTGGTAGTTTCTTCACTTCTTTTGGGGGGGTGGACGTTGGGTTCGTCACCTCCCGCCGTTTCACCGGGGTTCTCAGGCCAAGTACCATAGTGGAGGTCGCGTCGATGTTGTAAAATAAAGGTAAATGTCAAAAGTATATTAAATAAATAAATAAAGATGTCAATGTTTAAAACCCCGCAATAAACGGTTTGTATATACGAAAAAACAGAGACTGTTCCTGTCTGATATGTGCCGTAGAGCACTACAGCACCTCAAATTACCTAAAACTACTTAATTCTAACTTAAAAACTAAAAACAGTCAACCGCCGTCGACTCTAGTATTGAACTCTACCGGGGCTCTATGTAGAGCCTCCCCGTCACTGCAACCGTATAGGCCTTCGATGGGGCCGGTGAACGCCGAAAACCGCGTGTCGCTACGACCAGCGGTTCCCGAGATATCACGCCTCAAATATTTACAATATGGCGTCCGCGCTGTCAGCCTAGATCTAGACTGAGTTTTAAAAATTTATATCTCGGGAACCACTGGTCGCAGAATGGCGTGCGACGGCTCCCCGTTATGGTCCTCACGAGATCTATCAAGATCTGTGTCTAAATTTAAAAATTTTGGGGTTAGTGCTCTACAGAGGCCCCAGCACACTGTGAGTGTGGCCCTCGTTACGGCCGACTCAGCAACGAAAACCGCGTCGCGCTGCGACCAGCGGTTGCCGAGATATTGCGCCCTAAAGAAATTCAAAATGGCGTCCGCGCACTTTGCGCCAGATTTTAAAAATCAATATCTCGGGAACCGCTGATCGCAGGAAAGCGTGCGACGGCTCGCCGTGCTGGTCTCTTTAAAATCTATTAAAATTTTGGCCTCAACGCACGATCCCGGGGGTCAACCTCAAATCGAGTCGTGAGCACCACCAGAGGACAGAACTAATTACGGCTGACACTATATTGAAAGTCCGGTCTCGATACGACCTATAGGGCCGGAGTTATAGCTCTTTAAAAATTTTCAAAATGGCCGCCAATATGGCCACCACTTGTCACAAATTTACCTATTTCCGCTAATTTCTGTCCAATCTGGCCGTGCTTGGGCTCGTTTGAAAGAGCTTTTTAATTGCTCTCCAATAGGCTATATAATATAATTTTACAAACAACCCCCGATTTTTAGGGGTTGAAAAACTAACAATTTTACACTAAATTTAAAATAAAAAATATAAAACTTAATTCTAAAAATCTACAAAAAATTTAACTACCTATTTACACTAATTACAATTTTTTAAGAAGGGTTTTGGAGATATCGGACAAAGGGTTGCCACCCCACGTGCACACCCTGAAATTTCGAAAAATTATAGCGCCAAAACTATCCAACGGAAAATTTTCAAATTTGGAGGGTTTGTAGACCTCACTGAGGCCTACTAAACGCAATGAAAATAATATAGTGTCGTCGATCGTTTAAAAAAGTTATTAAATTTTGAATTTTGAAAAATTTTTGTTTTGCCAATATCTCCCCAACCACTAACCTTAAAAATACGTTTGAGGTGTCGTTGACTCGGGCTCGTTGCGCTGCGTCGTTTGGTGTGCTGAACGTCTCCGTCACACGTCTGGAACCCCGACCACGTGTTTTTGTGATCGGTGGTTTTTTAATTATTTCTCCGCGCGCTTGCACGGGAAAAATCCAAATAGGGTATCTCCTTGTAGAACTCGCTGAGGCGCGTCGGACGACCTAATAAAAATACTAGGTCGTCGATCTTGTTTGCGCAGCGTTTGCGCTCAAAGTTTTTTAAAATCACAAATTTGCACTTTGCACCGAAATTTCGCGCACTTATCGCACTTTGCGCGAAAAACGCAAACTGTCACAAGCTAGAGCACTTATTACTGCAACTTCTGGTGCAAAAATTTCGAAAATCGGACGTGAAAAACCCACTTTTTCGTATTTTACAAAGTAAAAATCGGGCGGAGCGGCACTCAAACGACCATGTACACGTCTGCCTTTGACTGCGTTCGGCGGCGGAAGGGGGGGGTTAGGTTAGGTTAGGTTAGGTTAGGTTAGGTTAGGTTAGGTTAGGTTAGGTTAGGTTAGGTTAGGTTAGGTTAGGTTAGGTTAGGTTAGGTTAGGTTGGGGTGCTACAGTCGGTGACCTCCGCGCGGTGCACCCTGGAAACGTAGGCAGCAGCAGCTGCACAGTTGCGATTGCGGAACTGCTGCTGACTACGGCTAACGACCGACTGGGGGGAACGCCGATTATGCGATTTAGCGCTCCGGGGACTGCTCTGTTACGCAGAGTTGCCCCGTTGAGCGGCCGCATGGCGTCAAGGGGACAGCTGTCTCCTCGGGGGCTCCGGTGCCACTGCGCTCGCGCGTGGTGAAGCAACGGAGGTGGACGGGTCTGACGTGCACTCACACTGCCGTCAGACAGAACGGCTAGGCTTGTCTTAGTCGTTCACCGTTCTCTCGTAATCTCGCTACGTGGTGTCGTGGTCATGTCTCGCGGCCACGTGCGGGACCGAGGGTCTTGCCTTAACCGGCCGGACCGCGAGGAAGAAAACCTCTATAAAAAATTACCCCGAATCCCAAGCGGCGACGCAGCGCGAGGGGATGCATGGCTGACGGGTGGATCAGTCTCGACTGCGATCCTCGTCCGGGTACCGGCCGACACCCGCGACGAGTTACGCTAGGCTTACCCAGGTACAGGGGGCACTGCCTGGGCGGACCGTCTTTCCCCCATACTCGTGGGAACAAAAATGGCATTCTCTTTAAAATTTTATAGACGAAAGGAGGTGGACGGGGAGTCGACTACTGTCGACTCCGACGATTACAGTTCGGCGGCTGGTGAGACCAGCAGGGCCGAGAAGCGGCCACATGGAAGTCCGAAGTCTTCCAAAGAGGGTAGCGTCGTCCTCGCTGGAGTTAAAAGACGCATAATCAAGCGGGATGAGCACTGCACCGAAGGAGAGGGAGACCTAATGGAGAAAGTGCGAGCGGCCGAAGAGGGGCGCAAAGCGTTGGGCGTCGACACTGGAGACGCGCGCACGGCCAACGCTTTGCTACAGCAGGCCAACTACGACGCAGACCTGATCTGTGAAGTGGCGAAGAGGTCGTCCAACTTGAAGGGCACGTTTATGCGTGTCCTGAAGGATGCGGCGACCTCCATGAGGTCCATAGTCGAAGCCCTCAGCGAGCGGTCGGCCTCAGACGAGGTACGGAAACTCCAGCTGGAGAATGCCCGTCTGAGGTCTGAGATGCACGAGTTGAGGCTGCAGGTGGAGGAGCTCCGACACCAGCGCCGAAATCGTGTCCCTGCCGCCCCATCGAATGGAGAGGACCCACCTGAAGAGTGGAAGGCCTCCATGTTGGGGTCGATGGGCCGAATGCTGGAAGCCCGACTGGCGGGGTTGGAGGAGCGGCTCTTGCCCGCAAAGTCGCTCCGACCACCACTAGCGGCGGACAGAATTCGCCAGGATGGGCAAGCGGTGCCTGACTCTGCAGCCAAGAGAAAGAAGTCGGCACCGAAGACGGCACCTGCGCCTGGGCCGGCGTCAAAGAAAAAGTCGCCGAGGACGGAGCCTGCGTCCGAAGAGGGTCCTGACGGCGGTGAGTGGACCACCGTCGTCAAGAAGGCCAAAAAGAAGAAGGCGAAGTCATACGCCGCCGCCGCCGCCGCTGCTCCGGCACCAAACAAGCAGAAGCCGCAACCGCAGCCGAAACCGCGGCCGAAGAAGAGGGGCAAGAAGCCAAGGTTGGCCGGCCCCCGCTCTCCAGCAGTCCTTGTGACTCTCGACGAGTACGCGGAGAGCAGGGGCGTTACGTACTGCCACCTGCTAAAGCAGGCGGCAGAAACGATCGATCTGGCCGATCTCGGAATCGTTGGAGGCCTCAAACTGCGGCGCGCCGCGACCGGGGCCAGATTGCTGGAGCTGCCGAAGGGGCAGACCCCGGAAGCGGCGGGACGCCTGGTGGACGCGATGCAGTCGGCGTTCGGAAGTTTGGCGAAGGTCGTCCAGCCTATGAAGCTCGCGGGTGTGCGCATCTCGGGGCTGGACGACTCTATCTCCAGCGAGATGGTGGCCGCTGCGGTAGCGGCGGTGGCAAAGTGCGATGCCGGCACTATAAAGACCGGCGCAATCGTGGTCGGACCGGGCGGGTTGGGCTGCACTGTGGTGCGATGCCCGATCCCAGCCGCTAAGGCTCTGGCCGAAGCAGGCAGACTCTTGGTCGGGTGGAGCTCGGCCAGAGTTCAAGTATTGGAGCAGCGCCCTATGCGCTGCTTTAAATGTCTGGGAATCGGGCATACCCGCCCGACATGTCCGGCTGCGATTGATCGCAGCGGCGCGTGTTTCCGGTGCGGCGTGGAAGGGCACATTGCCCGCAATTGCACCGGAGCACTGCGCTGCGCCGTGTGTGCTGCCGCCGGCAAACCAGCGGCTCACTTAATGGGGGGACGGGAATGCCGCCCCCCCAAATCGAAGGGTAGAGCGGTCCCTAAGACCATTCCGGCCGCTCCCCAAAGCCCAATTCTCCAGGCCACGGAGGAGACTGCGGCTATGTCGTCATGACCTGCCGCAGTCTTTCCCGTTCGCCGGTTCCTGGAGCAGCGGAGATAGAGCGCTCACGGTGCCCGCGAGTGCTCTATGACCGAAGGCGGCCCGCGCAGGCGAGCCAACCGTCGGGGCGTCACGGTGGCATACGACCGTGATCCCGTGGCGTCCTTGTACGACGACGAGGGCACCGCTGTGTTTTAGTGGGTATTCTGACTTCGCAGTCAGCGAGTCCCACATACCCGTCACCTTCGGGCGGCGGGATACGTAAACGTATTTCACAGCGTCAAAAAAAAAAAAAAAAAAAAAAGGTTAGGTTAGGTTAGGTTAGGTTAGGTTAGGTTAGGTTAGGTTAGGTTAGGTTAGGTTAGGTTAGGTTAGGTTAGGTTAGGTTAGGTTAGGTTAGGTTAGGTTAGGTTAGGTTAGGTTAGGTTAGGTTAGGTTAGGTTAGGTTAGGTTAGGTTAGGTTAGGTTAGGTTAGGTTAGGTTAGGTTAGGTTAGGTTAGGTTAGGTTAGGTTAGGTTAGGTTAGGTTAGGTTAGGTTAGGTTAGGTTAGGTTAGGTTAGGTTAGGTTAGGTTAGGTTAGGTTAGGTTAGGTTAGGTTAGGTTAGGTTAGGTTAGGTTAGGTTAGGTTAGGTTAGGTTAGGTTAGGTTAGGTTAGGTTAGGTTAGGTTAGGTTAGGTTAGGTTAGGTTAGGTTAGGTTAGGTTAGGTTAGGTTAGGTTAGGTTAGGTTAGGTTAGGTTAGGTTAGGTTGGGGTGCTACAGTCGGTGACCTCCGCGTGGTGCACCCTGGAAACGTAGGCAGCAGCAGCTGCACAGTTTCGATTGCGGAACTGCTGCTGCCTACGGCTAACGACCGACTCGGGGGGACGCCGGTAATGCGATTCAGCGCTCCGGGGACTGCTCTGTCACGCAGAGTTGCCTTGTTGAGCGGCCGCATGGCGTCAAGGGGACAGTCGTCTCCTCGGGGGCTCTGGTGCCACCGCGCTCGGTGAAGCAACGGAGGAAGGACGGGTCTGATGTGCACTCACACTGCCGTCAGACAGAACGGCTAGGCTTCCCTTAGTCGTTCACCGTCCTCTCGTAATCTCGCTACGTGGTGTCGTGGTCATGTCTCGCGGCTACGTGCGGGACCGAGGGTCTTGCCTTAACCGGCCGGACCGCGAGGAAGAAAACCTCTATAAAAAATTACCCCGAATCCCAAGCGGCGACGCAGCGCGAGGGGATGCATGGCTGACGGGTGGATCAGTCTCGACTGCGATCCTCGTCCGGGTACCGGCCGACACCCGCGACGAGTTACGCTAGGCTTACCCAGGTACAGGGGGCACTGCCTGGGCGGACCGTTTTTCCCCCATACTCGTGGGACTTAATATGAATCCAATTACACTTAAATTTTATAAAAAGAAGAGTGAGGTAGATGGGGAGTCGACTGCCGTCGACTCTGACGATTTTAGCTCGGCTGCGACAGGCAGCGAAGGTAGCAAGAGAGGTAAGCGGCCTCATGGGAGCTCGCAGTCATCCGCCGATGGGGGCCTGATCTTGGCTGGGTGCAAAAAACGCATTGTTAGGCGGGAAGAGCCCTGCTCCGAGAGTCAGATGGCCTTCGAGGAGCAGGCAAGAGCGGCCGAGGAGGGGCGCAGGGCATTAGGTTTTGATACCGGGGACCCGCGCACAGCTGAAGCTCTTATGAAGCAGGCCAACGCAGAACTGGAGCTGATTTGCACGGTGGCGACGAGGTCGTCCAACCTCAAGGGCACGTTCCAACGCGCCCTGAAGGATGCGGCGGCCTCCATTCAGACGATAGTGGAGGCTCTTCGAGAGCGGTCGGCCTCAGACGAGGTGCGCAAACTCCAACTGGAGAATGCCCGTCTGAGGTCGGAGATGGCCGAGCTTCGGCAGCTTGTAGCTGAACTCCGACGGGATCGCGATAGGAGCTCTCCTCTCTTGCCCTTACCGGCCGGCAGAGAGGATCTCGAAGAACGCATGACGGCCTCCATCTCGGGGACCGTGCAGCGTATTATAGATGCGCGATTCGCGGGCCTCGAGGAGCGGCTCTTGCCCGCCAAAACGTTTCGTCCACCCTTGGCGGCGGACAAACGGCCCGACGCCGCTAAGAAGACACCCGTGCTGGCGAAGAGTCGAAGCACTAGCGGTGCGTATCCGACGCCGGCGGGAGGACCGTCCCGGCGCGACGATGAGCCGACGGGCGCAGACGCAGCGGACGATGGTGAGTGGTCCACCGTCCAGAAGAAAAAGAAGAAAAAGAGGGCCGCGAAATCTTACGCAGCCGCCGCCGCCACAGCTCCGGCGCCGAAGAAAAAGCCGCAGCCGCAGCCGCAACCGCAACCTAAGCCGAAGAAGGCTAGGAAGCCCAGGCTGGCCGCTCCCCGCTCTCCGGCAGTCCTTGTGACTCTGGACGAGTACGCGGAGGGCAAGGGGGTAACATACTGCCACCTGCTGAAGCGGGCGGCAGAGACTATAGACCTGGCCGACCTCGGCATTGTCGGCGGCCTAAAACTGCGGCGCGCCGCGACCGGGGCCAGATTGCTGGAGCTGCCGAAGGGGCAGACCCCGGAAGCGGCGGGACGCCTGGCGGAGGCGATGCAGAGTGCATTGGGCAGCATGGCGAGGGTAGTCCAACCCATGAAGCTCGCGAGTCTGCGAGTTTCTGGGCTGGACGACTCAATCAGCTGTGAGATGGTGGCCGCTGCGGCAGCGCAGGCTGGCAAGTGCGACGTCGGCTCTTTTAAAGTCGGCGCAATCGCGGTCGGACCGGGTGGGTTGGGTTGCACTGTGGTGCGATGCCCGATCCCAGTCGCAAAGGCCCTGGCCGAGGCAGGGCGACTCTTGGTCGGCTGGAGTTCAGCCAGGGTCCAGGTTTTGGAGCAGCGCCCCATGCGCTGCTATAAGTGCATGGGTATCGGGCACACTCGCCCGACTTGTCCGGCTGCGGTCGACCGCAGAGGCGCGTGTTTCCGGTGCGGCGTGGAGGGCCACATTGCCCGTAACTGCACCGGGGCACTGCGCTGCGCCGTTTGCGCTGATGTCGGCAAACCGGCGTCGCACTTTATGGGAGGGCGGGAGTGCCGCCCCCCAAAATCGAGGGTTAGAGCGGCGGCGAAGGCCCCGACCGCTCCCCAAAACTCATCGCACCAGGTCACGGAGGAGACTGCGGCTATGTCATCATGACCTGCCGCAGTTTTCCCCGTTCGCCGGTCCCTGGTGCAGCGGAGATAGAGCGCTCACGGTGCCCGCGAGTGCTCTATGACCGAGGGCGGCCCGCTTAGGCGAGCCAACCGTCGGGGCGTCACGGTGGCATACGACCGTGATCCCGTGGCGTCCTTGTACGACGACGAGGGCACCGCTGGGTTTTAGTGGGTATTCTGACTTCGCAGTCAGCGAGTCCCACATACCCGTCACCTCCGGGCGGCGGGATACGTAAACGTATTTCCCAGCGTCAAAAAAAAAAAAAAAAAAAAAAAAAAAAAAAAAAAAGGTTAGGTTAGGTTAGGTTAGGTTAGGTTAGGTTAGGTTAGGTTAGGTTAGGTTAGGTTAGGTTAGGTTAGGTTAGGTTAGGTTAGGTTAGGTTGGGGTGCTACAGTCGGTGACCTCCGCGCGGTGCACCCTGGAAACGTAGGCAGCAGCAGCTGCACAGTTGCGATTGCGGAACTGCTGCTGCCTACGGCTAACGACCGACTCGGGGGGGAAACGCGCTCCGGCGCTCTGCTCGTAGCAGAGTTGTCCCGTTGAGCGCGTATAGTGTGGGATCTCTCCAGCGGCACTGCGCTCGCGCGCTGTGCTGGCACGGAGACTGGGCGGGTCTGGCGTGCGTTGACACCGCCGTCGGACGAGCGAGCAGAAGCCCTGTTTGCTCACCGTCAATATCGTAACCCCGTTTCGCGGTGTCGTGGTCATGTCTCGCGGCCACGTACGGGACCGAGGGTCTTGCCTTAGCCGGCCGGACCGCGAGGAAGAAAACCTCTATAAAAAATTACCCCGAATCCCAAGCGGCGACACAGCGTGAAGGGATGCATGGCCGATGGGAGGTTCGGTCAATCTGTGTCACTTACAACATGGACACGTTCGCGAAAACTTCATTACCCCAGGCGGGTACCGACGCCTCAGGCGTCGGAGAATCCCGCCACGCTTCGGCGTGCAGCCCCATCGAATCTGGGGGGGGCAACGACCGTGTTTGTGTTGCGCCCACGAAGGGCGGAGTTGGGTGTGTGCCCGCGAAGGGCGGTGAAGATGTCAGGCCCGAGAAGGGCGGTGGGCGGGTAAGGCAGCCACAGGTGGTGCTTACCCGCATAGACCAGGCGATCTCCTTGGATTCTGAATTAGCTAGCGAATCGGCAGGCCGGCGGCCCGAGAAGGGCGGAGAAGACGTGGGGCCCGAGGAGGGCGATGACGATAGCACTGTCATAGAGCTATCAGATACAAGTATGAGGTCGGGGTCGCCGTGTGATTCGGACTCACCCGGACGATTCTGGAAGCGCCGCCGGTGCGAGACGGACGACGGCGCATCGGACGCGGATGGCGACGACACCCCCGCCAAAATATCCACTGCACGTCGAGGCCGTGGCCGACCACCCACGACTGGGCAGTACGTTGGCCTAGCAAAGGCGAAGGCCGAATACCTCGCCCAGTGCCAAAAGGAGCTGGAGCTGCAAGCAGAAAGCGAGGTGGTAGCGATTACGCGCCAAATTAGGGCGACGCGTGCGGCCGCATACGAAGTAGCAACGAGAGAGGACGAATGCTCGACACGGGACCTCCACAAGAGGGCCCAGGAGTGTGTTGATGCCATCGTGAAACTAACGAAGGGCTCCAAGAACATAAAGGGCACCTACAGAAAAGCCTTTAATGAGTCCGCCGAGACCATTGGGGAGGTGCTTGGTATTCTGTACCAGCGAACGTCGACGGACGAAATCAGGCGGCTCCAGGAGGCCAACGACCGCCTCAAGTCCGAAAACGCCCAGCTCCGCTCGGAGATTTCGGAACTGCGGCAAGGCGTGGCCGAAATAAGGCAGGAGCTGAGCTCGGCGTCTGCTCCGGCCCCTCCTCCCTCTACTCAAAAGGCCGTGGACGAGGACGCGATGGTGAAAAAGATCATGGACGGGGTGGGCAAATTGATCAACGCTCGATTCAGGGAATTAGAGGCGTCCGGCAGGCTCCTGCCTGAGACGCGAACGCGACAGGACAGGGTCAGTATATCGACGCCCAGGACAGAGGTGCCAATTTCCCAGCCGGCGGAGCCCAGTGTCACCACGCTGACCCCGCCAGCGAATTCGGCGCCGAAAAAGAAGACGAAAAGGAAAAGGAATAAAAAAGGTGCAGTCACACAAGCGGCTGCGCCGCCAGATTCTCGCCCCCCACCGTCTGGCCCGACCGCTCCGGCGGAGGGCTGGAACGTGGTGGCGAGGAGGGGTAAGAAGTTGAACCAGCAAAAGCAGCCGGCCAAAAAGCCGAAAGCGCCTAAGCTGCGTCTGCCCCGGTCAGCGGCGGTGCAACTGACGCTGCTGCCGGGAAGCACGAGTACATATGCGGAGGTTCTCGGAGCGATTAAGGCTGATGGCGTTATAGCGGGGATGGGCGTGGAGACCCGCTATAAGGTATCCCAGACGGGCGCCCGCAGGCTGGAATTGCCCGGTGCCGACGGCAAAGAGAAGGCGGACGCGCTGGCCCGGCGCATTAAGGAGATCGTCGGCGAGGGAGTGGCGGTCGCTAGGCCGGAAAAGTGTGCCGACCTTCGCATCGCAGGACTGGACGATTCCGTCACTCCCGCAGAATTGGCTGGCGTAATCGCCAAAGCGGGGGGATGCGCAGTGGAGTCGATAAAGGTTGGCGAAATCCGCCACAACTACACCGGCGTCGGGACGGCATGGGTCCGTTGCCCAGTAGAGGCGGCCAAGAAGGTGGTCGACGGGCGCCGCCTTCTAGTGGGCTTCGTTTCGGTGGGAGTCCAGCTCCTAAAGGAGAGGCCTCGTCAATGCTATCGCTGCCACGAAGTCGGGCACGTGGCAGCGAAGTGTGACAAGGAGGTGGACCGCAGCGCGCAGTGCTACCGCTGCGGCAAAGAGGGGCACACGCGCCGGCACTGCACCGCCGAGGCGAACTGTCCGGCCTGTGAGGCCGCCGGCCGACCGGCGAGGCACACGATGGTCACGTGCCCCCGGAAAAAGCCGGGACGAAAAGGGAGAAAGAAGGCGACACCCGGGCCCAGAGCCCAAGCACCGCCCACCAACAGAGCCGGGGAGGGAAACATGGAGACGTAACCAATAATGGCCACTAAAGTTCTCCAATGTAACCTGAACCACTGTGCCAGGGCCCAAGACCTCTTTGTCCAGAGCCTGGTACAGTGGTCCGTGCAGGTGGCGGTTGTGGCCGAGCCATACTCGGTTCCGCCGAGGGACAACTGGGTCGGCGATCGCGATGGTGTGGTGGCCATCGTGACCCAGGTCGCCGCGGGCACCCCGCCCTTTACGCGTATTGTAAAGGGCTCGGGTTGCGTCGCGGCACTGCTGGGGGGGATGGCTGTAGTAGGGGTTTACTTCTCCCCGAACAAGTCGGTCGCCGACTTCGAGGCGTACCTCGACGAACTCGAGATGATGGTCAGGAGGCTCCGACCTGCAGAGGTGCTGGTGCTCGGCGACCTTAACGCGAAGTCCCAGCTGTGGGGATGTCCAGCAACGGATGCGCGGGGGGCGATCCTCGAGGAGTGGGTGGTTGCCACCAACTTGACCGTCCTCAACCGCGGGACGGCCAACACGTGTGTGCGAAGGTGGGGTGGGTCCATCGTGGACGTATCGTTCGCGAGCCCCGCACTAGCGCACCGTGTTCAGGACTGGCGAGTGCTGGACGACGTGGAGACTCTCTCGGACCACCTTTACATCCGTTTTGAGATCTCCGCTCGTCCCGCGGTGCCGCCAAGTCCCAGCCGCGTCTCGGCGGAGGACGGTCCGCGGTGGCAACTAAAGCGTCTCGACCGGGAGCGATTCGAAGAGGCGGCGATAGTGGCCTCTTGTCAGCCACAGGTCGGTGGTTCACCAGACAGTGTGGCAGACTGGCTGGTGGGCACGATGACCGGGATGTGCGACGTGGCCATGCCCAGGTCGAGATGCCGCCCCCAACGGGCGCAAGTGTACTGGTGGTCGGAGGCGATAGCGCAGCTGCGCAGGGAGTGCGTGGCCGCCCGACGCCAGTACACTCGTTGCAGGAGGCGGATTTTCCGCTCGCCCCTTGCCTCGCTGGACAGGGCACGGCACGAGGAGGAGGGTGCACGGCTGTACGCCCTCTACACGGCAGCCAAAGCCAGCCTCCAGAGTGCCATTAGTGAGTCGCAGGCCGCGGCCAGGGCGGAAATGCTGGATGGGCTTAATAGCGACCCGTGGGGGAAGCCCTACAAACGGGTTCGTAACAAGGTCCGTCCCTGGGCTCCGCCACTCACGCAGACCCTGGACGCCGGAGTGGTCCGTGAGGTGGTCGCGGCGTTGTTCCCGACGGCGCCGGCACAGCACCAGCCGCCGCAAATGGCACCAGCGGACGCGGAGGAAGACGTCGGAGAGGAGGCACCAGAGGTCGGGGAGTCCGAGCTCGAGGAGGCCGTCGCACGGCTCAGGAGGAAGAGCGTCGCTCCAGGGCCGGATGGCATTCCAGGAAGGGCGTGGGTGCTGGCGTACGATCACCTGGCGCCGCGAGTTCGAGGGCTATTTACTGCCTGTCTGGCTCAAGCCTTAATCCCACAGCGGTGGAAGACAGGCAGACTAGTCCTCCTCAGGAAGGAAGGCCGGCCGGCGGAGTCGCCGTCGGCGTACCGCCCCATCGTCCTCCTGGACGAGCTGGCGAAGCTCTTCGAGCGTGTGGTGGTCGGGCGTCTGGTGGCGCACCTCGGGCAGAGGGGACCTGACCTCTCGGGCGTGCAGTTCGGCTTCCGCAGTGGCCGCTCCACGGTGGATGCCATTCTGTGCGTCCGAGCCCAGGTGCGGGACGCAGTGGCCCAGGGCGACGTCGTCGTGGCGGTGTCCCTCGACATCGCCAACGCGTTCAACACGTTGCCCTGGAGCTGCATTAGGGAGGCACTCCGCTACCACGGGGTGCCGACCTATCTGCGTCGAGTGGTGGGTGCCTACCTCTCCGACAGGTGGGTCATTTTTCCTGGCCAGAACGGCATGGTGAGCAAGGAGGTCGTGTGCGGTGTTCCACAGGGGTCGGTACTCGGTCCACTCTTGTGGAACATCGGATACGACTGGGTTCTGCGGGGCACATTGCTGCGGGGAGTGAGTGTCGTTTGCTATGCCGACGACACGCTCGTGCTGGCTCGGCGGCCGACGTACCGGGATGCGGCAGTGTTGGCGACTGCAGGCGTCGCGCAGGTCGTAGCGCGGATTCGGCGCCTCGGCCTCACTGTCGCTCTCGAGAAGGCGGAGGGCATCATTTTTCATGGCCCAAGGAGGGCGCCTCCTCACGACGCCCATCTGATCGTGGGAGGCACTCGCATCGGTCTGTCGGGCACGATGACGTACCTGGGTCTCGTGCTCGACGGCCGATGGAAGTTTCGGGCGCACTTTCAGCGGCTGGTCCCGCGCCTACTGAAGGTGGCGGCCTCTCTGTCTTGGCTTTTGCCTAACGTGGGGGGTCCCGGGGTGAGCTGTCGTCGTCTCTACACCGGCGTCGTGAGGTCGATGGCGATGTACGGTGCTCCCGTCTGGGCCGACGCCCTGGATCGCGACAACATTGCCCTGCTGCGGAGAGCGCAGAGGGTGATGGCGATAAGGGTCGTACGGGGGTACCGTACCATCTCGGGAGAGGCAGCGTGTGTGCTGGCTGGAGTCCTGCCCTGGGACCTGGACGCGGTTTCTCTGGCGTCGTCCTACCGGCGGCGTCGGGGTCTGGCGTCCAGGACCCTCAGTCCAGCACCACGGGGGCTACAAGACCACCTCAGGCGAGAGCGGGATGCCGCGATCGCGGAATGGGAGGGGCGGCTCGAGCGTCCGAGTGCGGGGCACCGGACGATCGAGGCAATTCGGCCGGTCCTCCGGCAGTGGTTGGCTAGACGGCATGGCGTCCTAACCTTCCGCACCACGCAGGTCCTCTCGGGGCACGGTTGCTTCGGGGGGTACCTGTGTCGGGTCGCTGGGAGGGAGCCCTCTCCTCGTTGCCACCACTGCCGGGACTGTTCCGACGAGTCGGCACAGCACGCGCTGGAGGTGTGTCCGGCTTGGGACGAGGAGCGCGAGGCGCTGAGACTTGTTGTGGGGGCAGACCTTTCGCTGCCGGCTGTGATTTCCGCCATGGTCGGCAGCGAAAGGTGCTG
>JAUPFZ010000023.1:45000-90000 GCA_036937285.1 Euphydryas editha | reverse complement strand
ATCATGCGTACGGTGTGAGTATTATAGATTACCTGTTTGGATTAAATAGCTATTGTTTATGAGTTTCGCGGAGTGAATACTAGATGGCGGTTGTGTAGTTATCTGTAGGGATTTAAAGTGTTATTTTATTTTTCCAGTCGGTTTTATAAAGAGATATAGTATAAGATAGGTGAGAATTAAATGGTGCATGTGTATATATGTGGTTGATATTGGTATATATATTATTAAGATTGGTTATGAGTTAATTTATGGGTTTGTTTGGTTTGGTGGCGACATCTTCCGTGTCTTATATAAAATAGGTGAAATAGGTGGCTTACAGTGGATATCATGTTATTGTGGGTTCTAATTATGGATGCTAGGTGGCGGGTATAATTAATTATTTACAAGATTGATATTTATTGTGTTATGAGTTAATTATTATAATATTTTTAATATATGGTTAAGATTAGTATTGAATGAGTGGTAACAATTTTAAGATTTTAATCTGATTGTATGTATGCTGTATATATTTTGTGTGAATGATGGAGTTGGCTATATAATTATTGTCTTATATAATACAATATTATGTAGTGTTGTATTAATGTTGATATAGGTATGATTTGTGGTTTGATTTGTATACTATACTTTGATATGGTGTACATTCGTGATATATTGATGATTATGATGTATGGATTATGATATTTAAATATATGGATTCATGATACACATAGATTCATATATATATAAATAAGTACATACATGCATATATACACATACACACATGTACGCACAGACATACTCACATAAGAAGATAATTATATTTTTATTTTTATTGAAGATTTTTGCGGTCAATTTTTAATATAAAATGTAATGAATTTAAGTTGTGTTAGAAAGTATTGTGCCGGTGGTAGTTTGGCCTTGGATTCTATTTTTAGGTACTCGCCAGCTGCTCTATTAAGTTTGTGGTTATATCTATGCATACATTTCGGTATATACAAAGGCACAATTGTATTGATGTTATGTTTAATTATATATTATTTCAACGGGTTTAATTTATTTCTCGTTTTAGGTATATGTGTGTCTTAGATCAGTATATAAATGTCGGTGAAGTCATAATTTACAGATAAAATTTGTCTTATTATTAGACAATTCATAAACAGAAAATTTCTCGTGTAATTTTTGTTATTATTAAGTAATAATATAATGTCGATTTAATATGTTTTTATGATGTATTAATATTGATATATTTCATGATACACATATATGTTGTATACACGGAAGTGTATGCAAGGAGTCTCATCAAATATAGTTGTATACGTATTCGGATAAATAGATAATTGTAATTATTTAATAAGTTATATATACATACTTACATGTATGTGCTAAGAGGCATGGCAGATATAATTATATACGTAATCGGTTAAATAGACAGTTGTATTTATTTTATAAATTATATATACATTATATATACACATATGTGTATGCAAAGAGGCATAGCGGGCATAGTTATGTACGTAATTGGTTAAATTGACAATTGTAGTTGTTTAATAAATTATATATATATACATATATATACACACATATGTGTGCAAGAGGCATAACGGATATATTTATATACGTATTCGGTTGAATAGATAATTGTAATTATTAATAAATTATTTATACACACATATATGTGCAAAGAGGCATATCGGATATAATTATATATGTATTCAGTTAAATAGATAGTTGTAATTATTTAATAAATTTACGGTCAAATAATATTCAATATAAAAGTAATGAAATTTAAATTGCGTTTAAGAATGTCGCGCCGGTGGTAACTTTGACCTTGGATTCTATTTTTAGAAACTTGTCGGCGGCGTTAGGGTTCCGTTTTAGAATTTGAAAACGCTGTGATGTTAATTATTTCGAGAATTTCTTGTATGTATTTATGTAGTTCGTGTGTTGTGTTTGTAATTAATATAAGTGTTTTAATAGTGATTTATTACTTACATAGTTACTTATATAATAATTTCCGGTTTTTTGTTTGTTAAAAATTTAGTTGTTTAGTATTATTGTATATACTATTTGTAGTTATATTTAATTGTAAAGTAAAATATTAATAGTTGTGTAGTGATAGTAGTATATATTTACTTTATTATGTTAGATTATTAGTTAAGATTTTTATGTAATTTTTGTACGGAATCTATAGTTTGTTGAATTTAATATTAGTCGGCCATCTTAGGTGCGTTAAGGCGTGGCTTGTGTTTGTACTGTTACGCTATTGGTCAGTTAATATTTTGTGGTATTTTGTGTAGGGTGACGATGTTTATGATTTGTAATTATGCATGTTAATATTGATTTATAATTTCGTAAATATGTAGTTTTAATATAATAAAGTGTAGTTGTGAATTTATGTTGATTGGAGTATATGTAAATTATGTTAATTTGTTAATAAATGATATGTTAATTGACTATATATTTTGTTGTGTTTAGTATGTATATACATACACACATGTAACCCACACATATATACATACGCTACATCTGTCCACACCCATACGCGCTTATATTTTACACTCATATAAATGCATAGTTGTTGTGTACTTATATTGTATATAGGGATGGCATATATAAATTAGTCTATGGTTCACATTATGTAAAGTAAATTTACGTATTACACATTATATAAAATGATAATTAATTAATTGAAATTAAAAAAAAAATAAGTTGTATTATGGTTTGTTTTGACTATATAACATTCAGGTTTTATTTCTATTATTAACGCTTATGGCCAGTTTTTTGCAGTATTGGAGGAGTGGGTCTCTGGTCTTTTTGTTTCCTATTATTATATGTAGGTTTTCTTTGGTCATTTTGATTTCTATTTGTTTTTCAAGTTTGTGTCGTTCGTAGTCATAGATGGGACATTCTAATAGGGTGTGGAGAACAGATTCGGGGCACCCAGGGTCGCATACGCACGACGGACTGTCCTTACACTTAAATCTGTATAAGTATTCGGAGAACCCGCCGTGCCCCGTCAACACCTGGGTGACGAACCTGTCCACCTTTATTTTTCCTATGACACCGTATGCCTCCTCCGCGTCGGGGAAGAACAGTTTGGTGACTCCGGCTGTATCACCCGCACGATATCTCCGGTTCCATTCATCAATTGATTGTGAGCGAATGTTTCGCTTGATGAATGAAACCGGGCAACTGTCGTAGTGGAAGGCGCACTTTGACTTCAACGCAGCCTCCTTGGCCAGATGGTCGGCACGCTCATTCCCTTCTAGCCCTGCGTGAGCCTTAATCCAGTACAGGCTAATTTGCTTGCCCTGGAGCAAGGCCCTTCGCAGGTGCTCCCGCGCCTCGACGGCCAGGGGATGGAGAGCTTTTGGGTTTTGAATGGTGAGCAGTGCCGACGATGAGTCGGAATAAATTCCTACCGTTCCGGCCAAGTGGTCCGCGGCCATCCGCGCCGCCCTACATATCGCCAGGAGTTCCGCTTGGTATACGGTGCAGTAAGTAGGCAAAGCAAGCTTGAGGGTTTTGGTTTCGGCAGCGCCAGTCCATACGGATAGCGCCGCACCTACCTTGCCCTCAATCTTGCTGCCGTCAGTGAATATATTATAGTGGTAGTTGCTGTTTTCCGCGAATTGTTGTTGATTCTCAATGCTTTGGAACTCCCATTCGATATGACACGCGGGGTGCGGGGACCGCAGAGCCGAGGACCTCCGCTCCACCTCCCGATCCCCTATCACCCGCTGGGGAA
Organism: Euphydryas editha; assembly: GCA_036937285.1. Lineage (NCBI taxonomy): Eukaryota > Metazoa > Arthropoda > Insecta > Lepidoptera > Nymphalidae > Euphydryas > Euphydryas editha. The sequence goes on along the minus strand of JAUPFZ010000023.1, from coordinate 86,273 downwards.
CCCCCCTCCTCGCTCCGTACAGCGCCGCGACTTCGCGTACACGTAGGTCGAGAGGGAGCACCCCAGCGAGCAACAGCGCTGAGTTCAGGGAGACGGTACGATATGCCCTGCACAGCTTCTGCGCGAAGCCTCGCTGGACCACGTTCAGCTGCTTGCGGATGCCTTGTTTATGTACAGCCGGTTCCCACACGGCGGCAGCATACAGAATTACGGGTTCGACTACCGCCTTATATATAATTCTGATTACTTCGGGATGGAGGCCCCAGGTGGCTTTGGCTGTCCGTGCCAATTGGTGGTAGAACGCTATTGATCTTCTGCAGACATTCTCGACGTGTGAGTTGAAAGTTAGCTTTCGGTCGATGACGACCCCCAATAGCTTTATTTCGTTTGCAAGGACAACGTCGATTCCTCCCATGCGAAGACGCGGGGTGCCATGCTTCAGCTTGCGCGTCATGACCATTGCATTGGTTTTATGAGGCGCAAACCGGAGCTTGTTGCTTTCACCCCACCTCTCCACATGGTCGAGAGCGGCGTTGGCCCGCTGCTCGATATCGAGGGCCGTCTCGCCGTCGAAGAGTAGAACCACATCGTCGGCGAATGCCTGCGCGTAGACACCTTTGGCCTCCAGTTCCCGAAGCAACGGATCCAATAACAGGTTCCAGAGGATCGGTCCGCCGATCGATCCCTGCACGCACCCCTTCCCGGTATCTCTCATATGTTCCTCATCCAGGTATCTCACTCTAGCACGCCTGTCGCTCAGGTAGCTGCCCAGAAGCCGCCGGATGTTGTTGGGGCATTTTTCCTCAGCCAATCTGATTCCGATTTTAGGCCACCACGCGTTGTCGAAGGCGCCCTCTATATCCAGTGAAATCAGGACGACAATTTTCTTCTCTTCCAAATTGTGTCTGATTCGTTTCACTAGGGTACAGAGGGCGTCCTCGGTGCTTCGCTGGGGCATGAAGCCAAATTGGCGAGTACTAAGTCTGGGTACAAGATGGTATTGCAGCCTGGCGACAAGCATTTTTTCCAAGATCTTTCCCAGCACCGGAAGGAGTCCAATGGGGCGATATGATTTAGGACTTGTGTATGTTGACTTTAATGGTTTACGGAGAAAAATGACGGTGGCCTCCTTCCAGGGCTTAGGAAAGTGGTGGATTTCTAAGGATTTGTTGAAGATACATAGGAAGAGATCCGGGTCCAGGCTAATAGCGTGCAGGCATATATCGGCGGTGAAACCCTCTATACCAGGTGCCTTTTTGGGGTTAAAGGATCGACTCGCCAGCTTCAGCTCAAGTGTAGTGAAGGGCGGGTCGTCCTGTTCTGTGATGTTACTTTTGATCATGGTTTGCTTGGCCAAGGCCCTCACCCGACGGTGTTCCTCTGAGTCTTCCTCTTCGGAGTCCGCCGGGTAGAAGGTCTCGGCCAAGAGTCGGGCCGATTCTTTGGCACTGAGCTGCGTTCCACCGTCGACGAGCGGCGGATCAACCTCCCTCCTAGCGGTCCTGCCGAGGACTCTGTAGATGCCTGCCCAGACACTTTCTCCATCCTGTTTTTCACAGAACGATTTCCAGCTACTCGTTTGTGCATTTCTGGTTTCAATTTTGTATTTTTCTCTGGCTTCTAGATACTCTCTAACTACGAATTCGCGCCTAACCGGGGCTGCCCACCTGATTCTTCTTCTCTTGGCGGTTACCTCGCGCTTGAGTGCCTCCAACTCTTGGTTCCACCACGGCATAGATACCACGTCTTTTTTCTTTATGAGAGGAATTGACTCATTGCAAGCTTCCTCTATGTATTTATTTAAATTATTTATTGCTTCGTCTAATTCTGGACCTGTTTTAATATTTTTTATTTTATTTTTTATAAAGTTTTCCCGGTTATAGATTTGGCTCAACTTTTCGTTGAATTTTGCCCAGTCTGCTTTTTTAGAATAATATTTCCTAGTGGTTCGATTTATATGGTTGGTGTTAATAAATTTTGATTTAATTATAAATGATATGCCGTTGTGGTCCGAAGAAGTCAGATCGTCTCTCACACTCCAGTCATCCACCAAGCTAAGAAGATCAGGAGACACAGCAGTTATGTCTACATAACTGCTGTATCTTTTCCCGCCCCGGATAGTGTCGAATGTAGGGATTTCTCCTTGGTTGACAATGCACATGCCGAGATCTTCGAGGGCCCCGCGCAGTTCTTCGCCTCGGCGATCTGTCACGGGGCTTCCCCACCAGGAGCATTTGGCGTTTGAGTCACCTGCAAATACGATGTTCCGAGCCCCTGTCTCGCGATGCACCCGGCGCAGGTGCGCTAGGTACAGGTCCATCGGTTGGTTTGGCTCAAAGTAGAAAGACACCAGGGTGATTTCCCCGGCGCGGGCCCGGATCCCCACCACAGAGATGTTATTTGTGGTGAGTTTGGGGTACTGTGTTATGTGGAGGTCCGCGTCAAAAACTATGATCGCGGCCTTAACAGTACCACTTCCTTGGTCCGCACATTGGAAGACCCTGGTCCCTTTCTTACCCTTCACTTGCCTTTCCCTTCCGACATACGGCTCTTGCACCAAAGCGACCCGCGCTCCGAGGTTAGCTGCTTGAATCAGTAGCTCGGATTGTGCCATGCTGCTACGCTGGAGGTTCACTTGTATTATTTTGAGTGCTGGTGTGTCTGTTGGCGCGCCCTTAGCAGTAGGCTATGGTCGAGCGGGCGATGTCGTCCCACCTCATCCTGACGGGGCAGCTGCTGTCAAAAGCATTGTGCTCTGTGTGCGTGTGCTTTGCTTTTGTGCAGTTCCGGCAGGACGGCGGAACGCCATCTCGCCGCTCGACACATTTGGACTGCAGGTGCGCACCTCCGCAGTGGCTACATAAGTCCTCTGGTTCTTTGCAGAACCTTCTGCCATGGCCGTAACCCAGGCACCGCGTACATTGGACCAAAGGCGACTGGTCCTCTGCTCTGACCCTCTGGAGATCGATATGGATTGAGCCTTTTTCAGTTATCCTCTTCCAGAGGGCAGGCGATGCACTGAGCACGACGTGGGCTGTGAGGGGGTTCCTTGCTCTCTTGTGATATTTAATTTGAAGGCGGTCGTCCCCCGTGCCGAGGCCATCAAACAGGGCCCGGTTTTGGTTTCTTATTGCTTTAATGATGTCCTCGTCCGTATTGTGTTTAAGGACATCTTTTAGGATCAAAAGCGGGTCCTTGTTTTTGAGGGCCTCGACACGAAGGCCCGTTTCCTGTTTGGAAAATCTGTTTTGGACCTTATTACACTCTTCGGCGGAGGCGAACCCTATGACTACCTTTCTGTCCCTAACCTTTCTTACTTTCTCTACAGTGACCCACCCCTCCTTAGCGTTTATTGTTTCTCTTACCTTTTTTAACACCTGATCACTGGTGTGTTCTTCATTTTTTGAGGAAATGACCATGGAGTGGAGGGTTGGTCTCGCCTGCTGACGCTGCGGTGCCGCCGCAGTCACGCTAGCATAACTGCGTTGCACCGCCATGTTCTTCTCTAATTTCATTTCTATATTCTGCAGTCTTTTGTTAATTTCTTCCATCATTGTGTCCGGCGCCGCCGCTGTCCTGGCCGCCGGAGGTGGAAGTGGTCCGGTTTGGTTTTGTTTTGATGGGGCACTTTTAGGCTCCGGCTCTGTCTGGATTTCCCTAGTTTTAGTGTCTCGGCAATTTTCTTGGGGATGAATGTCTTTAAAGTACTTTGCTGTGGCATTCTGGATCATTACTGCTGTGTTAAGGATCAGGTTCTTATTATGGGATGTAACACTTTTTCCTTGTCTTATCGCCTTGTCGATTTTTTCGACAAGGATTCTTATGGTTTCTTGATATGTTTCTTTGTTGGTGATGTCTGGGATCTCTGAGATATCTGAGATGGGGACGGGTGGAGGTGAAGGCTTCGCGGCCTCTCTCGCAGGTCGAGTCTTCTTGGGAGATTCCTTGCTTGTAGTGGGGGCGGGTGAGGTCGCCCTAGTGGGGGGTGGGGTACGATGCATCTTGGTTCGTTAGGTGTAGTTAACTTATAACTGTATTAATTTATTTGTTTGGACTGTCTTGGATTTTTTTGGTCACCCTAGTATTTTTCACTAAAAATCATTTATTTTAAGAAAATTGCCTGTAAGTCTTAGGTTTTTGACGGAAAAAATCTGCGATTTCACACACTTGTTCTTGATTCAATTGTCTGTATTTACAGTTAATAAAATTGGGGGGTCGTCGCTTTATATTTTGTATTATTAACACTTAAAGTTAACAATCGCGAAATTTTTCGCCTAAAGTCCGGCTTCAATTGTTTATAAAAACTACACTAGATGTCTGAATTAAACACTTTATACCTCAATCGAAAGGTAGTCACTCAAGCTACACACCAGTACACACAAAATTACCGTAGGTTAGATAGAACAAGAGTTATGAATTTTTTAAAAGAAGTATTGACGTTTTTTACACTAGAAACACGTTTTTTTGCTGTAAAAAATCCAGTTTTTGTCCTACGGAGTTTTGTAAAGCACCATTTAATAGCTCGTAATAACGCGCAACTTTTGATATCACTTTTGTATATCTCACTGTTAATGGGCCGATTTAATGAATTTTTTCGTGCGGAGCGTCGCGGGAGTGGTACGTTCGCTAGCGCGGTTCGACGCAGACTGGTTAGGTTAGGTTAGGTTAGGTTAGGTTAGGTTAGGTTAGGTTAGGTTAGGTTAGGTTAGGTTAGGTTAGGTTAGGTTAGGTTAGGTTAGGTTAGGTTAGGTTAGGTTAGGTTAGGTTAGGTTAGGTTAGGTTAGGTTAGGTTAGGTTAGGTTAGGTTAGGTTAGGTTAGGTTAGGTTAGGTTAGGTTAGGTTAGGTTAGGTTAGGTTAGGTTAGGTTAGGTTAGGTTAGGTTAGGTTAGGTTAGGTTAGGTTAGGTTAGGTTAGGTTAGGTTAGGTTAGGTTAGGTTAGGTTAGGTTAGGTTAGGTTAGGTTAGGTTAGGTTAGGTTAGGTTAGGTTAGGTTAGGTTAGGTTAGGTTAGGTTAGGTTAGGTTAGGTTAGGTTAGGTTAGGTTAGGTTAGGTTAGGTTAGGTTAGGTTAGGTTAGGTTAGGTTAGGTTAGGTTAGGTTAGGTTAGGTTAGGTTAGGTTAGGTTAGGTTAGGTTAGGTTAGGTTAGGTTAGGTTAGGTTAGGTTAGGTTAGGTTAGGTTAGGTTAGGTTAGGTTAGGTTAGGTTAGGTTAGGTTAGGTTAGGTTAGGTTAGGTTAGGTTAGGTTAGGTTAGGTTAGGTTAGGTTAGGTTAGGTTAGGTTAGGTTAGGTTAGGTTAGGTTAGGTTAGGTTAGGTTAGGTTAGGTTAGGTTAGGTTAGGTTAGGTTAGGTTAGGTTAGGTTAGGTTAGGTTAGGTTAGGTTAGGTTAGGTTAGGTTAGGTTAGGTTAGGTTAGGTTAGGTTAGGTTGGGGTGCTATTGTCGGTGACCTCCGCGTGGTGCACCCTGGAAACGGAGTCGGCAGCAGTTGCGCAGTTCCGCGAACTGCTGCCGACTACGGCTAACGACCGACAGGGGATAGGCCGAATGCTTCGCTCCGGGTCTTCTCCGATCCTCGCTAGGGGGGCGGGTATGTAGGCGGTCGGGTAGGTAGGTAGGTTGGTAGGGAGGGGAGTAGGTAGTTAGGGAGGATCGGAGTGGACCCCTTGAGCGGCGCATTTGCTCCGAGGACTGCTCTGTTTTGCAGAGTTGCCCCGTTGAGCATGGCGCGGTGGAACATTTGTCTCCACGGGGGCTTCCGGTGGCATTGCGCTCGCGCGTGGTGACGCCGCGGGGGACGGACGGGTCTGACGTGCACTCACCCTGCCGTCAAACAGAATGGGTAGGGTTTGTCTTGCTCGTTCACCGTCCTCTCGTAATCTCGCTACGTGGTGTCGTGGTCATGTCTCGCGGCTACGTGCGGGACCGAGGGTCTTGCCTTAACCGGCCGGACCGCGAGGAAGAAAACCTCTATAAAAAATTACCCCGAATCCTAAGCGGCGACGCAGCGCGAGGGGATGCATGGCTGATGGGAAGTTCAGTCCTGACTGCGATCCTCGTCCGGGTACCGGCCGACACCCGCGACGAGTTACGCTAGGCTTACCCAGGTACAGGGGGCACTGCCTGGGCGGACCGTCTTTCCCCCATACTCGTGGGATCCAAAATGATACTGACCTTTAAACATAAAAAGAAAACGGAAGAAGGGAGGAAGGAGGAAGAGGAGACTATGACTGGCGTCGAATCCGATGTCAGTTATAATTTGCTGGCGAATGCAAGCGCATCCAGCAGGGGCGGCAAACGGCCGCATGATGACGGCGCGGCGGCGAGCGACGAGGCGACGAGCGAGGGGAGCGTAATCCTTGCTCGCCCAAAACGAAGAACTAGGCGCGAAGAGCCTTGCCCCGACGCAGAAAAAGCTGTCGAAGTGCTGGCACGTGCAGCTGAAGAGAGCCGCAGAGCGCTCGGCCTGGACGTGGGAGACCCACGTACGGCCGACGCCCTTACGAAGCAGGTCGCCATGGACATCGACCTGATCGACAAAGTAGCTACGAGGTCGTCGCACCTTAAGGGGACATTTGTCCGAGTCCTTAAGGACGCGGCGGCCTCCATCATGGCGGTCACGGAGGCCCTAAAAGAAAGGTCGGCCTCGGAGGAGGTAAGAAAACTCCAGGCCGAAAATAAACGGTTGAGATCCGAGATGGGGGAGCTCAAGAGCCAGATAGCAGAGCTCCTGCACCAGCGCACGGAATGCACGACTCTCAGCTCCTCGCAGAAAGACAGGGAAGAACTAGTCGAGGAATTAAGGGCCTCCATGATAGGGACGCTGGGGCGGATGATGGATGCAAAACTGGCAGGCATCGAGGAAAGGCTCCTACCTGCTAAGACGCTCCGTCCACCATTGGCGGCGGACAAACGGAAGGAGGCGGCGGAAGCACGAAAGGAGGCGGCGCAGAAGCCAAAGAAGAAGAAGTCGTCTGCGCCGAAAGAAAAGGCTCCAGCCTCAAACGACGAATCTGACGGCGGTGAATGGGTCACCGTCGTCAAAAAGACAAAAAAAAAGTCGTACGCCGCCGCCGCCGCCTCAGCTCCGGCGCCCCAAAAGGCGCAGAAGCAGTCGGCGACAAAAAAGCAGCAACCACAGCCTCAATCAAAGAGGCCGCGGCAGAAGAAGGCCAAGTTGGCCGCCCCCCGCACTCCGGCGGTGTTGGTAACATTGCGGCCGGAGGCAGTGAGCAAGGGGGTGACGTACTGCCAGGTTCTGCAGACTGCTGCCGAAAAGGTGAACCTGGCAGAAGTTGGTATAGAAGGCGGCCTCAAAATGAGGATTGCGGCCACCGGGGCGAGGCTTCTCGAGCTGCCCAAGGGGCAAGCCCCGGAGGTCGTCGAGCGTTTTACGCGCGAGCTGCGGACGGCGCTCGACGATGTGGCGAATGTCGTCCAGCCAACGAAATATGCGAGCATTCGCATCACGGGGCTGGACGACTCCGTCACACCGCAGATGGTTGTGGACGCGGTGGCGAAGGCTGGGCAAACAGTCGCCGACAACGTGAAGGCCGGCGATGTCAGCGTCGGCCCTGGCGGTATGGGCGTGGTGGTCGCGAGGTGCCCGATCGCGGTCGCCAAAAGCATCGCAAACGGCGGCCGCCTACTCGTCGGCTGGAGCTCGGCCAGGGTGCAGGTGCTGGAGCAGCGCGCATTGCGCTGCTTCAAGTGCATGGGGCTGGGACACACACGCCCCACCTGCCCGACTGCAGCCGACAGGGGTAAGGCGTGTTACCGGTGCGGCATGGAGGGCCACCTGGCCAGAGCCTGCACCGGAGCACTGCGGTGCGCCGTCTGCGCCGATGCTGGCAAGCCGGCGTCGCACTTGATGGGGGGGCGGGATTGCCGCCCTCCAAAAACAAAGGGTAGGGTGGTCATTGGAGCCCAGACCGCCGCGCATCATAATGGAAGCCGCCAGGCTGCGGAGGAAGTTGCGGCCATGTCTTCATGACCCGCCGCAGCTTCCTTCAGGCGAACCTGAACCACTGTGCCAGGGCTCAAGATCTGCTGATGCAGTCCTTGGCGCAGTGGCAGATTGACCTGGCGGTGGCGTGCGAGCCGTATTGGGCTCCCACCCATCCTAAATGGCAGGGGGATCTGGACGGCACGGTGGCGGTGATCAGGGGTGATACCGCCGGCCCCTCCCTCGCGTTCGTCGAACGTGGCTCGGGGTACGTCGTGGTGGCGTGGGGAGAGTATGTTGTTGTAGGCGTATACTTCTCCCCCAACCGCAGCCTGGCGGAGTTCGAATCGTTCCTAGACACCGTCAGAGCTGCGGTATGCCGGCAGTCGTCGAGGCCGGTAATCGTCCTCGGCGACTTCAACGCCAAGTCCCGGGCCTGGGGAAACCCAGCGACGGACGTGAGGGGCCGTGCCGTCGAGGCTTGGGCCCTTCTCTCCGGTCTGTCTCTCTTGAACAGAGGAACAGTACAAACCTGCGTGCGACTGCGAGGGGGTTCCGTGGTGGACCTGTCGTTCGCCAGCCCCGCAGTCGCACGAAGAGTGACGGACTGGAGAGTAGAGGAGGAGGTGGAGACTCTCTCGGACCACAACTATATCCGGTTCGAGGTCTCCACCCCGTCCTCTTCGGGGACTCCCCCGAGGGGCCCGAGCAAGCTTCCGCGCTGGGCCCTCAGCAAATTGGATATGGAATTGGCGCGGGAGGCCGCGATAGTCCAGCGGTGGGCCTCCCGAGACGACGCTGAGGGTTCCAGTGTGGAGGAGTTGGCTGGCCGCATGCGCAGGTCGCTGACGGACATCTGCGATGCGGCCATGCCAAGGGTGCTGCGACGCCCGCGGCAGCGGCGTGCGGTGTACTGGTGGTCGCCCGAAATAGCGGCTCTTCGGGCGGCCAGCATGGAGTCCCGCAGGCGGTACGTTCGCTGCCGCAGGCGTAATGGGGCGAATCCGGCCCTGGAGCGCGAGCTGCAGAATGCCTATCACGAGGCGAAAAAGGCCCTGCAGCTCGCCATCAGCCGGGCGAAGGATGCTGGCCGGGAGGAATTGCTGGCGGGTCTCAACCGAGACCCATGGGGGCGTCCCTATCGCGCAGCTCGTAACAGGTTGCGCGGTCAGGGCGCCTCCGTGACGGATACGATGCCGCCGGATCTCCTCCAACGGGTGGTGTCGGAGCTCTTTCCGCACCGCCCGGGCCACGTTCCGCCCGCGATGGCGCCGTCCTCCACTTACGAGACTGAGGCGTCCACTCCTCCAATTACCGAGGCGGAGATGGACATGGCCCTGGATCGTCTCAGGGCCAGGAGGACGGCCCCAGGGCCGGATGGTGTTCCAGGGCGAGTTCTGAGCATCGCCCTGGAACAACTGAGAGGGCGGCTTCGGGTCCTGTTCGACAAGTGCCTTTACTCCGGACAGTTCCCGAAGCCGTGGAAAACGGGCCGGTTGTGCCTGTTGCGCAAGGAGGGTCGACCACCTGACTCTCCCTCTGCGTACAGGCCGATCGTGCTGCTGGACGAGGCGGCCAAGATGCTGGAGAAGATTCTCGCTGCCCGCCTCGTGCAGCACCTCGAAGAGTCGGGGCCGGACCTCTCGGAGGCGCAGTTCGGGTTCAGGGCGGGCCGTTCTACCTTAGACGCCCTGAACACCCTGAGGGCTCTCTCTGCGGAGGCGGTGGCCAGTGGAGATGTTCTCCTGGCCACCTCGCTCGATATAGCGAACGCCTTCAACAGCTTGCCTGTTGAGACAATTGTGGAGGCACTAAAGTATCACAGAGTGCCCCACTATCTCCAGAGGTTGTTGGAGGCGTACCTCCGGGACAGAGAGGTCCTCTGGGAGGGGGGCGATGGTCGGCTGTACCGGCGTCGCGTCGGCTGCGGCGTTCCACAGGGCTCCGTCTTGGGACCGACCCTGTGGAACGTTGGCTACGATTGGTTACTGCGGGCGCCGTTACCGCCCGGGCTGAGCGTCATTTGTTACGCCGATGATACGCTGGTGACGGCCCGGGCGAGGAGCTTCGAGGAGGCGGCCCGCCTCGCAGAAGCCGGCGCGTCGATGGCGGTCGACCGGATCGCTATGCTGGGCCTGAGGGTCTCCATATCCAAAACGGAGGCTCTCCTCTTTCACGGCCCACGCCGAGGGCCCCCCCGAGGTGCGCGGATCGCCGTCCAGGGAACGGAGGTGGAGGTTCGGGCCCAGATGAGGTACCTGGGCCTGACCCTGGACGGGCGATGGAGTTTTGGTCCACATTTCGACCAGCTCGCTCCGAGGCTGCAGAACGCCGCCGCTGCGTTGGGACGACTCCTCCCTAACGTAGGCGGACCGGACTCCCCTTGCCGGCGCCTATACGCCGGTATAGTGCGGAGCATGGCGCTGTACGGTGCTCCCGTATGGGTCGACGCCCTTACCACTCGCAACAAGGCTCTGCTGAGGAGACCCCAGAGAGTCATAGCGGTAAGGGCGATACGGGGTTACCGTACGGTGTCCTGGACGGCGGCGACACTTCTCGCGGGCGATCCGCCCTGGGAACTCCAGGCGGAGGTGCTCGCGGAGGTGTACCAGTTCCGGTCCGAGCAGAGAGCGAGCGGCGAACGTCCAAGTGTGGACCAAGTCGGCAGGGTCAGGGCTCTAGCTCAGAGAGCTCTGATCCATTGGTGGAAGGAGGACCTGGGGTCCCCAGCGGCGGGCTCAGCGACGGTGGACGCCATACGTCCGCACCTTCGTCGCTGGGTCAACAGGCAGCACGGGGTGCTGACGTTCCGGCTGTCGCAGGTGCTTACCGGGCACGGGTGCTTCGGTAAGTACCTGCACCAGATCGCAAGGCGGGAAGCCACCCCTGCTTGTCATGAGTGTGGCGCGCCAGTCGACTCGGCGCGCCATACTCTGGAGGAATGCGCCGCTTGGGACCTCCAGCGCAGGGCCCTGGTGGCAGTAATAGGCGGAGACCTCTCGCTGTCGAGTGTGGTCCGCTGCATGCTCGGCAGCGAGAGGTGCTGGTCGGCCGTGACCTCATATTGCGAAGAGGTCATGGCTCTAAAGGAGGCCGCGGAGCGAGAGCGGGAAGCAGCCGCACATGCTGATTCGCTCCGCAGAAGACGACCAGGGAGGAGGAGACGGCAATTTGCACTCCTTCACCCTCCGCAATAGAGTGGGAGAGGGCACCACATCCTCCCACTCGCCACCAGGGCAATAGAGCGCTCACGGTGCCCGCGAGCGCTCTATAAGCGAAGGCGGCCCGCAGTGGCGGGCCTACCGTCGGGGCGTCACGGTTGCATGCGAAAGCGATCCCGCGGCGCCCCACTACGACGATGAGGGCACCGCTGGGTTTTAGTGCGGTATTCTGGCACGTTCTGTCGTGCCAGCGAGTCCCACATACCCGTCGCCCTCGGGCGGCGGGATGCGTAAATGCATTTCCCAGCGTCAAAAAAAAAAAAAAAAAAAAAAAAAAAAAAAAAAAAAAAAAAAAAAAAAAAAAAAAAAAAAAGGTTAGGTTAGGTTAGGTTAGGTTAGGTTAGGTTAGGTTAGGTTAGGTTAGGTTAGGTTAGGTTAGGTTAGGTTAGGTTAGGTTAGGTTAGGTTAGGTTAGGTTAGGTTAGGTTAGGTTAGGTTAGGTTAGGTTAGGTTAGGTTAGGTTAGGTTAGGTTAGGTTAGGTTAGGTTAGGTTAGGTTAGGTTAGGTTAGGTTAGGTTAGGTTAGGTTAGGTTAGGTTAGGTTAGGTTAGGTTAGGTTAGGTTAGGTTAGGTTAGGTTAGGTTAGGTTAGGTTAGGTTAGGTTAGGTTAGGTTAGGTTAGGTTAGGTTAGGTTAGGTTAGGTTAGGTTAGGTTAGGTTAGGTTAGGTTAGGTTAGGTTAGGTTAGGTTAGGTTAGGTTAGGTTAGGTTAGGTTAGGTTAGGTTAGGTTAGGTTAGGTTAGGTTAGGTTAGGTTAGGTTAGGTTAGGTTAGGTTAGGTTAGGTTAGGTTAGGTTAGGTTAGGTTAGGTTAGGTTAGGTTAGGTTAGGTTAGGTTAGGTTAGGTTAGGTTAGGTTAGGTTAGGTTAGGTTAGGTTAGGTTAGGTTAGGTTAGGTTAGGTTAGGTTAGGTTAGGTTAGGTTAGGTTAGGTTAGGTTAGGTTAGGTTAGGTTAGGTTAGGTTAGGTTAGGTTAGGTTAGGTTAGGTTAGGTTAGGTTAGGTTAGGTTAGGTTAGGTTAGGTTAGGTTAGGTTAGGTTTTTTTTTTTTTTTTTTTTTTTTTTTTTTTTTTTTTTTTTTTTTTTTTTTTTTTTTTTTTTTTTTTTTTTTATGAGAAGTGTATTGTTACTTCTCGCTTATACCCTCCCGCGGTTTGCAGAAGACTGTTTTTGCATTTTTATTTGTTTACTTTCATTAATTAGAGTATAATAAATATATGTGTAAATATATATATTGGTTATACATATATATATGTTTATGTTGAATTTTTGTAATACAAAATATTGTTATATTTTATATATTCAGAGATACATCATCACATTCATTATAAAGAACACTATATAAATTCAACATAAGTAAAATTTGTAAAATAAATATATGTGTTAATTTGTAAAATAAATATATGTGTTAATATAAAAGATAGTTCTTATATAAGTTTCTATGTTGAATTTGTACAGTACAAAATATTTCTATTTCTATATATGTAGTATTGCAAATCATTGTATATAATATAAAAGACGACACAAGAAAAGATTCAACATATTTTTTTTTTTTTTTTTTTTTTTTTTTTTTTTTTTTTTTTTTTTTTTTTTTTTTTTTTTTTTTTTTTTTTTTTTTTTTTTTTTTTTTTTTTTTTTTTTTTTTTTTTTTTTTAAATTATGTTAATATACAAGCTATACATTATTTTATATTGAATATTTACAGAAAACAGTATTCTAAGTATTCTAAGTAAAGTGACATATCATTGTTTTTGTTTTAAAAATGTTATATACATTCAACAGTAATTAACTTTTCTTACATTTTATCAAATATGCATGTTGACATATCAATTGTTATGCCTCTATAACATATATAGCATATTTTATGTCTTATATGTACCTTTATGTTGAATATTTACAGAAAACAGTATAATTTAAATATTAATTAAGTGGCATATCAATGTTTTTGTTTTTAAAATATCAGTTGTTATGCATCTATATATGTGTTAATCATGAATTTTTACAGTACAAGAATTTAACATATTCTATGTCTTTGATGAAATATCATTACATTCATTATAGAACACATTACAAAATTTCAGCATAAGTAGGGTTTACTTTAAACCTTAATAACTATGTGTGTTAATATATAACATATATATGTGTTTATGCCAAATTTTTACAGTACAAGATATTAATATTTTCTACATATTTGGTGACATATCATTGTTTTGTTTTAAGACAACAGTAATTAATTTTTCTTAAATCTTTAGCAAATATGTATTTTGACATTAGTTGTTATGCATCTATACATGTGTTTAACATAAATTTTTCAGTACAGAAATTTATCATATTCTGTCTTTAATGACATATCATTACACTCATTATAAAAGACGTTACAAAAATTCAACATAAGTAGAGTTTACTTTAACCTTTATAACCATGTATGTTAATATATAAAGTGTTTTATATATGTGTGTGTTTATGCCAAATTATTACAGTACAGATTTATATATTTTCTATATATTCAGTGACATCTCATTAATTTTATCTTAAAAACATTATATAAATTCAACACAAACTAATTTTTCTTTAATCCATAACAAAAGTGTATGTTAATATATCAATTGTTGTACATCTATATATATGTTTGTGTTGAATTTCTACAAGACAAGAATTTAGCATATTCTATTTATTTAATATACATATGTATATATGTATTTATGTTAAGTCTTACAATAAGATATTAGTATATTCTATAATTTTAGTGACATGTCATTATATTTATTTTAAAGGGCGTTATATAGATTCAATACAAATAATCTTACTAATGTGTAACGTATTTATAATTACTTTATATATTTATATTAATATATAGCATGTATTCAACACATGGGTTATAGAAATATGTATTTATACAAGTTAGTAAAGTTGGTTGTAAAGCCTAGTTTCAATAATTGGCAGTCTTGCAACGTTTCTATGATATTTTACTACTGTTTTATTGAAATAGGGAGAGTGTATTATTAATACTAATTGTATTATTCTATCGCGAATAATATAAGTATTAATAAATGTATGGAGTAATAAATAATAAGTAAATTAGAAATTATTGTTTCACTAGTTAGGTACTAGCTGGCGCTTCTTAGTAAATATTAGGTTATTAAGTAATTGTAAATATGTATTATATATATTTATTTTATATATATATTTTATAATTTGTGTATATATAATTATAATACATGAATAATGTTAATAAATATAATTAGGCAATAAATAGAATAAAATAATATAATAAGTTGTATCTTATTTAATAGCGACATCTTGCGTGTCATATGTATATAAAATAGTCTGAAGTAGGTAACGTGTTACTCAATTTCACGGAATGAATATTAGATGGCAGCTTCCCATATTAATGGATATAAAATATTAATGGATATAAAATATTAAAATATGATCTGTAATTTCGATGTTAGTGTAATATAAGAGGGATGTACAGTGTTAGAAATGATCGTTATTATATACTTATCCATTTTAATAACGTGAAAATATAAATAAACAAATTTGATTAGATTTTAATTAATAAATTGGTGTGCTATAGTAGCGACATCATGCGTACTTTTTCTATAATAACTAGTGTACAGCACGACATGATATTTAAGGTTTCATTAAGTAGATATCAGATGGCGCTTTTACGTATTGACAATATATACTTAATGAATATTAAAATGAAGAATAATTATGAATTCATATATTTATTTGTGTACTTATGATATAAAATGTGTGTATATAATTATAATATATAATTAATGTGATAAATATATTTAAGTAATAGATAATAAATAATAAATAAACTGAAGTAATATTTTGAGTATGTAGTATAATTGTGAAATATGTTTTGTTTTATATATTTATATTACAAAATATGTATGTATAATTGTAAATATTAATGTTGTTATATGTGTATATGTATTAGGATTGATAAGTATGTGTGTTAACGGTAAAATACCGGTATGATAAGTATGTAATGTATATATAGGTTGATATACCATTCTATGGCATATGATACAGAAAATTGACTTAATACTGTTTTTATTGCTTGTTCAATATAATATGATATATTGTATACCTATTCAAAATTTTACGTTTATAATACTTTATGTATTTTAATATTAGTTGAATTACGTTATATGCAGCTTAATATACTTTATATTGTATGCGTCAGATTATTCTAACTAAAGTAAGCATTAAGTACCCAATATTTTAATTTTACTATATAAAATAAATGATCTAAGATGTGTTTCAAAAGTGTCTCACAAGCGGTGAAATCGACCTTGAATTCTTGTTTATAGAAACTGGCCATTGGCGTTAGGGTTCAATTTTATGATATTAAAACATTAAATTGTTATTTATTATAGTTTTTTAGTATTTGATTATATATTTTGTATTTTGTATATATAAATAATTTAAATACTATTTAAGAAGTGTTCGTGCTAATTATTATATTAACTTTTGTAATTATCCCTGGTTATAAATTGCTAAAACTTAATTAATAAATAATTGTAACACATAATAATCACAAAATTTATCAATAAAGTGTCTCAAAGTGTTGATTAACAAAAAATTTTTATTCGTTATTAATCATTGTTTTTAATTGCTAATTTTTATTTTCTATGTAATTTTTATGCGGAATCTATTATTTGTTACAATTAATATTGTGCGGCCATATTCAATGCATTCAATGTTAGAGCTCGTAGCTCTGCTTCTGATTGGTGGTTGAGTTTATGTGTGGTGTAACATCAATATTTAGATTTTATTTCTAATGTTCTATTTTACTATATAAAATTATAGGCGTAGAGTATGTTAGTATGTTGAATGATTTAGAGTCGCTTGTTTGATTATATGATGTGACGTATGTTATAAATATATGTATTTATTAATCATTTTGGAAGAGAGTAGTATGTGTTATGTGTAATATGAATTAATATATATACATATATTTATTTATATATAGGGGTATTTAAAGATAATATATATTGGAGAATTTATATAATATTATAATGTTATAGTATGTAGTTGCGTATGAAATATAGTCGTGAAAATATATTTTGTTTTATATACTTATATTATAAAATATGTATGTATAATTTTAAATATTAATGTTGCTATATATTTATATATATTAGGTTTAATGGCTGAATATGTGTTTTGTCGGTATATATTATTTAATTTAAATATTGTAGCAATAATATGTATATATTGTATAATGTTGTATAATTGTCATAAAATTAGCGTGTAATATATGATTATGTATAAATATATAAGTATGCAACGTGATTTGATATATAAAATTTTTAACTATGTATGTATACGGTAAAATACCGGCATAATAAGTATGTGATATATATATAAGTTCAAATTTTTTATCCAATTCTATGGCATATGGTACAGAAAATTTACTTAATACTGTTTTTATTGCCAATTCAATATAGTATGATACTTTATGTATTCAAAATTTAGCGTTAATAATATTTTGTGTATTCAATATTAGTTAACTTATGTTATATGCAACTTGATATACTTCATAATATTATATTATATACGCCAAACTTTTCTAACTGACGTAAGCATTAAGTACACAATATTTTAATTTTACTTTATAAAATGAATGATTTAAAATGTGTTTTAAAAGTGCCTCACAAGCGGTGAAATCGACCTTGAATTCTGCCTATAGAAACTGGTCGTCGGCGTTAGGGTTCAGTTTTATAAGATTAAAATATCAAATTATTACCTATTATAAATTTTTTAGTATTTAATTAAATATTTTGTGTTTTGTGTATGTGAATAATTTAAAATCTATTTGAAAGTGTTTATACTAATTATTATGTTAACTTTTATAATTGTTTCTGGTTATAAATTGCTAAATACTTAATTAACAAGTAATCGTAACATATAATAATCTCAATAATTATCAATAAAGCGTCTTAAAATGTTAAATTGAATTTTAAAACATTAAAATATGCGGAGCGGCAGCGAAAAATAGATGTACACGTCCACCTCTGAGTGCGTTCGACGGCGGAAGGGGGGTTAGGTTAGGTTAGGTTAGGTTAGGTTAGGTTAGGTTAGGTTAGGTTAGGTTAGGTTAGGTTAGGTTAGGTTAGGTTAGGTTAGGTTAGGTTAGGTTAGGTTAGGTTAGGTTAGGTTAGGTTAGGTTAGGTTAGGTTAGGTTAGGTTAGGTTAGGTTAGGTTAGGTTAGGTTAGGTTAGGTTAGGTTAGGTTAGGTTAGGTTAGGTTAGGTTAGGTTAGGTTAGGTTAGGTTAGGTTAGGTTAGGTTAGGTTAGGTTAGGTTAG
This sequence comes from Euphydryas editha, assembly GCA_036937285.1. Classification (NCBI taxonomy): domain Eukaryota; kingdom Metazoa; phylum Arthropoda; class Insecta; order Lepidoptera; family Nymphalidae; genus Euphydryas; species Euphydryas editha. Next base: position 68,797 of record JAUPFZ010000023.1, on the reverse strand, counting down.
GTTAGGTTAGGTTAGGTTAGGTTAGGTTAGGTTAGGTTAGGTTAGGTTAGGTTAGGTTAGGTTAGGTTAGGTTAGGTTAGGTTAGGTTAGGTTAGGTTAGGTTAGGTTAGGTTAGGTTAGGTTAGGTTAGGTTAGGTTAGGTTAGGTTAGGTTAGGTTAGGTTAGGTTAGGTTAGGTTAGGTTAGGTTAGGTTAGGTTAGGTTAGGTTAGGTTAGGTTAGGTTAGGTTAGGTTAGGTTAGGTTAGGTTAGGTTAGGTTAGGTTAGGTTAGGTTAGGTTTTTTTTTTTTTTTTTTTTTTTTTTTTTTTTTTTTTTTTTTTTTTTTTTTTTTTTATAATCTCGACCTCCCCCGGTGTGGGAAGACTGTTTTTACATTTTTTATTATTTAGCTAGTGTTTAATTTTTCATCTTAAAAGGAAACTCTTTCACACTATCTCAATCTTTTACTCTGTTCGTCACTCATTCTGCATACCATGTTCAATCAATCATTCATCGTCATTCAATCATGCTGAAGGCAAAGTGTACTTAGGTCTAGGTAACGCGGGGACAGTAAGGGGGAAAAACAATAGGTATCTATTTATTTTAAAAATTTTTCCTTATGATCTAGCTCTTACATTATAATTTAGTACAATTGATCAACTTAATTACTATTATTTACAAAGGCAGGTAACATAAAATAACTCTAAACTATATAAATTAATACAAAATTTTATTGTGCAAAATAAATATCTTACACAATTTACAATACTATCAACAACTTACAAACTATGTTCCTATTTAATTAACAATGTCTTATGTTAGTCTACTTATACTATACTATAACTATCTAACATAATTTACTTACACTCTATTTCTATAATTTACTAATTTACAAATTTTTCTGCAATAGTTTAGGAACAAGTCTCTGTTCTTTCCACACACTAATCCCGGTAATGAGTTTGTTTCCAATTTAGTACCCAATAATGACTCTATTTCCTGCCTCTCACGACAATGGGCCGGGCAGTCCAGGAGGACGTGGAGGACAGACTCCGAGCACGCAGGATCGCAGACGCACGATGGACTCTCCTTGCACTTGAAGCGATGCAAGTACTCGGAGAATCCACCATGCCCCGTCAATACCTGGGTGACAAATCTATCCACCTTTATTTTACCGATGATACGGTATGCGGCTATCGCGTCCGGGAAAAAGACCCGGGTGACACCGGCTGTTTCCCCGGCCTGGTATCGTTGGTTCCATTCATCAAGCGACTGCATACGAATGCTTCGCTTGATGAATGAAACCGGGCAGCTGTCGTAGTCAAAACTGCGTTTTGACTTTAGCGCAGCTTCCTTGGCCAGATGGTCGGCACGCTCGTTCCCCTCTAGTCCCGCGTGGGCTTTGATCCAGAACAAATTGACAAGTTTGTCCTGTATCAAAGCCCTGCGCAGGTGGCCCCGCGCCTCGACGGCCAGGGGGTGGAGGGCAACTGGATTAATTGTCGTTTGCAGTGCCGACAGGGAGTCGGAGTAGATCCCGACTGATCTGGCCGAGTTATCTGCGGCCGTCCGCGCCGCCCTGCATATCGCCAGGAGTTCCGCCTGGTAGACGGTGCAAAAGGACGGCAAAGTAAGCTTGAGGGTTTTGGTTTCGGCGGCGCCTCTCCATATGGACAGCGCCGCACCCACCTTGCCCTCAATCTTACTGCCGTCCGTGTAGATATTTAAGTCGTGGCCAATGTTGTCAGCGAGTTGTTCCTCGTCCGACAGGCACTTGAACTCCAGGTCGACATGCTGAGCGGGATGCGGAGACCGCAGAGCCGAGGACATCCGTTCCACCTCCCGATCCCCTATCGCGTCCTGGGGCATACCCCTCCTCGCGCCATACAGCGCCGCGGCTTCGCGGACGCGCAGGTCAAGGGGGAGTATCCCAGCGAGCAACAGCGCTGAGTTCAGGGAGGTGGTGCGGTATGCCCTACACAGCTTCTGCGCAAAGCCCCGCTGGACCACGTTCAGCTGCTTTCGAACACCGAGCTTATCAACAGCCGGCGCCCAAACGGCAGCCGCATACAGTATCACGGGCTCAACCACCGCTCTGTAGATAGCGCGGATAACTTCGGGGTGGAGGCCCCAGCTCGCCTTCGCGGCTCTCGAAAGCTGGGCGTAGAAGGCGACGGCCTTCTTACACACATTCGCGACGTGCGTGTTGAAGGTCAGGCGCTGGTCTAGGACGACTCCCAGTAACCTGAGTTCTCCGACCATGCCAATGTCGACCCCGCCCATGTGGAGGCGTGGGGTGTCATACTTCAGTTTGCGCGTGATGACCATGGCACTGGTCTTGTGCGGCGCAAACCTCAGTTTGTTCTGGACTCCCCACTCCCTCACATGCTCGAGGGCGGCATTAGCACGGCTTTCGACCTCATGAGCCGTCTCACCTTCAAAGACCAGCACCACATCGTCAGCGAATGCCTGCACATAGTGATGTCTAGCCTCCAACTCGCGAAGCAGTGGATCCAACAAGAGGTTCCACAGAATCGGCCCACCGATAGACCCTTGCACGCAACCCTTCCCGGTTTCCCTCACGTGCTCTTCCCCGCAGTACCGTGCGCGAACATGCCTGCCGCTCAGGTAGCTGCCCAGGAGCCTCCGGATGTTAAACGGCACTCGTTCCTCCGCCAGTCTGACTTTGATACGTGGCCACCAAGCGTTGTCGAAGGCGCCCTCTATATCCAGTGACACAAGCGTCATCAACTTTTTGTTTTTTAAACCTAATCTGATGTGCTCAACTAGTGTATAGAGGGCATCCTCGGTACTCCGCTGGGGCATAAAGCCAAACTGGCGGGTACTGAGCCTGGGCGCTATGTGATATTTTAATCTGGCGACAAGCATTTTCTCCAGCACTTTCCCCAGCACCGGAAGGAGACCAATCGGCCGATACGACCGTGGTGTCGTGTAAGTAATCTTCCCCGGCTTGCGGAGGAAGATTACCGTGGCCTCCTTCCAGGGCTCGGGAAAATGCCGGAGTTCGAGGCACCTGTTGAAAAGAGCCAGTGAGAGTTCGGGGTCAAACTCTATCGCGTGCAAACATATATCGGCGGTAAAACCGTCCGCGCCTGGAGCCTTCTTCGGATTGAAGGACCGGCAGGCCAACTTCAGCTCCAAGGGAGTGAAAGGCGGGTCCGTCGAATCCGAAGAAGTTTCAACGTCAAAGAGCTCGGCTTGTACCCTCACCCTTCGGTGCTCCTCGGAGTCGTCCCCTTCGGAGTCCTCCGGGTAAAAGGTTTCGGCCATATGCCTCACCGAGCTTTTGGCGTCTAGCTCCATATTGTCTACCACCAGCGGTGGGTCTTCGTCTCTCCTGGAGGTTCTGCCGAGGACCCGGTAGATGCCCCCCCAAACCGATTCCCCGTCTTGGCGCTCGCAGAAGGAGACCCAGCTGCGCGTCTGCGCATGCCTTACCACGGTCTCGTAACGCTCCTTCGCCTCAAGGTACTCCCCGACTACCTTCTGACGCCTAACCGGCGCTGCACACCGAATCCTGCATCTCTTGGTGGCCACCTCACGCTTGAGCGCTGCCAACCCCTCGTTCCACCATGGCATATTCAACACATCCTTCCGCTTTATAGGCGGAATTGACAAGGCACATGCTTCGGCGATAATTTTATTTAATTTTTCAATGGTTGAATCTAAATCCGAGCCTATCTGTAAATTTCTAAAATACTGTACTGAAAAGTTTTCTCTATGAATAATTTGACCCAGTTTCTCACGAAACTGGGCCCAATTTGCGTGTTTGGTGAAATAAATCCTTGTAGTATGCTTAATAAAGTTTTTATTAATGTGCCTTGTCGTTAATGTGTAGGATATGCCATTGTGGTCCGAGCTGGTCAGGTCTTCACGCACGCGCCAGTCGTCCACCAAGCTATACAGGTCCGGCGATACAGCAGTTATGTCAACATAACTGCTGTACCTTACGCCGCCCCGGATAGTGTCAAATGTAGGGGTTTCCCCTCGGTTCAGGATGCAGAGCCCGAGGTCCTCCAGTGAGCCGTGCAGTTCCTCGCCGCGGCGATCTGTCACGGGACTCCCCCACCAGACGCTCTTGGCATTGGAGTCGCCCCCAATTATAACACTCCGAGCTCCTGTCTCGCGCTGCACCCGGCGCAGGTGTGCTAGGTACGAGTCCATCGGCAGGTCGGGCTCAAAGTAAAATGAAACCAGGATGATCTCCCAGTTGCGGACTCGGATCCCCACCACTGCGATGTTGGTCGTGGTGAGTTTCGGGTACTGTGTTATGTGAAGGTCCGCGTCAAAAACTATGATCGCGGCCTTTACAGTCCCACTTCCATGGTCCGCACACTGGAAGACTCTGATCCCATTTTGGCTCTTCACACGCCCTGTTCCGCCGACGTATGGCTCCTGTACCAGAGCAAACCGCGCACGCTGGTTAGAGGCTTCGATCAGCAGCTCGGAGTGTGCCAACTTACTGCGCTGGAGGTTCGTCTGGAGGACTTTGAGAACCACTGCGTTCGCCGGCACGCCCTTAGCAATACGCTACGGATTGCCGGGCGAGGTCATCCCACCTCTTCCTGACGGGACAGTTGTCGCTAAATGCGTTGTGTTCAACATTGTCCAACTTCGCGCGACAACAGTTCCGGCAGGAAGGTGGGGACCCCGCCAGCCAATCCGCGCATTTGGTGCGCAAGTGCGGCCCGCCACAGTGGCTACAGAGGTCTGCTGGGTCCTTACAGTACTTCCGCCCGTGGCCATAGCCGAGGCATCGCGTGCATTGGACCAGTGGCGACTGGTCCTCCGCTCGCACCCTCTGGAGGTCGATGTGGACCGAGCCCACGCCGGTTATCCTCGCCCAGAGGGTGGGCGACGCACTCAAGACCACATTGGCCACGTGCGGGTTCCTAGCCCTTCTGCGGTACCTTACCTCGAGTCGGTCATCCCCAGGGCCGAGGCCGTCAAAGAGGTCCCGATTCTGGTTCCTTAGGGCCTTTACAATGTCACCATCGGTGTTTATTGTCAAGACACCTCTAAGGATCAGAAGCGGGTCTCTATTTTTGACGTCCTCGACGTTGAGGCCCGACCCTTCCTTCGCCAATCTCTCCTTGGCCTTCCTCCGGTCCTCGGCAGTGCCAAAGCCCATGACGACCTTGCGGTCTTTGGCCTTCCGGACCCGGTCAACCTTCACCCATCCCTCCTTTGCGTTCAGGGTTTTTCTCACCTTTCCAAGGACCTCCTCTCCTGTGTCCTCTTCGTCCTTGGAGGTGACAACCACCGAGTGGAGCGCCGCGGGCCTCGCTGGCTGCTGCGGCCTCGCAGCAGCCACACAGGCGTAACTACGCTGTTGGTCCTCGGCCGACCTGCTGCACCTAGTGAGCTGCTCCTGGAGAGCCTTCATCCGCTCATTGCTCTCCAGGAGGAGCCGAGAGTGCTCGTCTAGCTTAGTGCTCAGTCCGGAGTCCGAGGGCACCGTAAATGTGGTATCGGCGTCCTTAGTCGTCGACACCCCCTTCACGGAGCCCCCGGCACCCTTACGAGCCCTCTCGGCTTTCAGGTCGGCCTCGGACTCAAAAATCAGTTTCTTGAGCTCGTCCAGGGACCCCAGGATCGTCGCCTTGAGATCGCCCCTGAGGTTCCTGGACGTGTCCACCGCCTGCTTCGCCTTTAAATAATGGTGCTTGGCCCGCTGCAACCTGTTCTGCCCGGTGGTCGCCACTGGTGAGTGAACCAGCACTTCAACCCCCCCCCTCGGACTCTCAACCCGCTTTGGGGTCGGCGTCTTTTCCTTAGAGGTGGAGGGGGCGCCCGGTCCAGCCGTATAAGCCGACTCGGGAGCCACCCCCACTCCCTTCGGACTCTCTACCCGCTCAGGGGTCGAAGTCTTACGTTTAGAAGTGGAGGGGGCGCCCTGTACACCTGTGGAGGTCGATTCAGGAGCTGCCCTCTCAAACTTCTCCAAACTGAGCCTAGGCAACTTATTTATTTTCTGGGGGGGGGTTGAAGGTGGGTTCGCTTTTTCCGGTCGCTTGACCGGTGTCCGGAGTCCCAGAACCATTTTCAGGGAGGTCGCGTGAAATAATAAAATAAATCAAGGAAATGTATAAATTTAAAATGTCAAAATAGATAAAGGTCAAAAAATAAACAATTAAAATAATAAAGGTCAAAATAAAATAAACAATATGTCAAAGTTAAAATTGCCGCAATAGCGGGTTGTATATCGCAAAGAACAAAGACTGTTCCTGTCTTAATTAGTGCTGTAGAATGTCTACAGCACTTCAAATACCCTAAATCTATCTTAAAACTAAATAAAACTACCTCCGCTGCCGATTTGCAGAGGGACTCTACAACGACTCTAGGTAGAGCCGCCGAACCAGCACCAGCTGATAGTCGTCACCGGGGGAAAACTAACAGAAAAAACCGCGTCGCTCTACGACCAACGGTTCACGAGATATCGCGAATTTAATTTTTTCAAGATGGCGGACCAAAAGGTGGTTCCGCCGTAACCAGAATTTCAAAAATTAATAACTCCCGAACCGCTGGTCGCAGAGACACGAGCGACGGCTCTCCGTAATGGGCTCTTCGCCCTCTACCTAAAACCGGGGTTATTTTTATTATTTTTGCGATGACTCCGTATGGAGTCCCCGGTACCCTACGATCGTAGTCCTCGCCCCGGCAACTACCACAGTTCAAACCGCGTCGCGCTGCGACCAGCGGTTGCCGAGATATTGCGCCTTGAAAAAATCCAAAATGGCGTCCGCGCACTTTGCGCAGGATTTTAAAATTCAATATCTCGGGAACCGCCAATCGCAGAACCGCGTGCGACGGCTCTCCGTGTCGGCCCTCGCGAGCTCTATCAGGAGCTAAGCCTGAAAATTCGATTCGGGTGGTCGACTCTATCTAGAGTCGCTGACGTGCTAGGCGTGTAGCCCTTATCCTAACCTTATATATACAGAAAACCGCACGCTTATACGACGGCCAGAGCCCAAGTTATAACAATTTTAAACTTTTTAATATGGCCGCCAATATGGCCACCAGTTGTCTACTTTTTTCTAAAAACAGCTATTTTAGGTCAAAACTAGTCGAGCTTGGGCTCGTTTTAAAGGGCTTTAAGTTTACTACACGATGGACCCTATCAAATAATTTTAAAATCAACCCCCGATTTTTAAGGGTGGAAAAAGTCACTTTTTTACAATAAAAACTCAAATAAAAAATACTAAAACTAATTTTAAAATTCTACAAAAAATTTACAGCCTTAAACTAACTACAAACTATTTTTTAAGAGGGGTTCCAAAGAAATCGGACAAAGGGTTTCACCCCCACGTGCACACCCCGAATTTTTAAAAATTTATATTTAAAAAACTACTGGGCCGAAAATTTTCAAATTTGGTACACAGCTAGATCTCACTAAACACTATATAAAACAACGAAAATAAAGGGGTGTCGTCGATTTACTTTTTTAGATATTAAATTTTGAATTTTGAAAAAAATTTTTAAAATCCGATTTCTCCAAAACCACTAACCTTAAAAATATGCTTGAAGCACCGATGAGCTGCCCGCAGTGTGCCGCTTCGATTGAGGTATGAATCACCTCTGTCAGACGTCTGCAACCCGGACCACGTGGTTTTGTGATCCGGGGTTTTTTGATTATAATTCCGCGCGCACGCACGGAAAAAATCCGAAAGAGGGCTCGTTTTGTAGAGCTCGTAGAGGCGCGTTCGACGACACTATAAAAAATATAGGTCGTCGATCTTATTCGCGCAGCGTTTGCTTAAAAATTTTGAATTTTGCACTTTGCGCGCTTTTTTCGCGCACTTGGCGCACGTGGCGCGAAAAACCAAAACCGTCACCAGATAGTACACTTAATACCGCAACTTTTGGTATAAAAATCACAGAAATCGATGCACTTTTAACCACTTTTATGAATTTTTAAAGATAAAAATCGGGCGGAGCGGCACTCCAACAACATGTAGCACGTCCTCTCTCGACTGCGTTCGACGGCGGAAGGGGGGTTAGGTTAGGTTAGGTTAGGTTAGGTTAGGTTAGGTTAGGTTAGGTTAGGTTAGGTTAGGTTAGGTTAGGTTAGGTTAGGTTAGGTTAGGTTAGGTTAGGTTAGGTTAGGTTAGGTTAGGTTAGGTTAGGTTAGGTTAGGTTAGGTTAGGTTAGGTTAGGTTAGGTTAGGTTAGGTTAGGTTAGGTTAGGTTAGGTTAGGTTAGGTTAGGTTAGGTTAGGTTAGGTTAGGTTAGGTTAGGTTAGGTTAGGTTAGGTTAGGTTAGGTTAGGTTAGGTTAGGTTAGGTTAGGTTAGGTTAGGTTAGGTTAGGTTAGGTTAGGTTAGGTTAGGTTAGGTTAGGTTAGGTTAGGTTAGGTTAGGTTAGGTTAGGTTAGGTTAGGTTAGGTTAGGTTAGGTTAGGTTAGGTTAGGTTAGGTTAGGTTAGGTTAGGTTAGGTTAGGTTAGGTTAGGTTAGGTTAGGTTAGGTTAGGTTAGGTTAGGTTAGGTTAGGTTAGGTTAGGTTAGGTTAGGTTAGGTTAGGTTAGGTTAGGTTAGGTTAGGTTAGGTTAGGTTAGGTTAGGTTAGGTTTTTTTTTTTTTTTTTTTTTTTTAATTGTTTTTCTAGACCTCCCTGAGAATTTGGGAGACTGTATTTACATATGATTTTTGTTTGCATTTGTTCGATTTTCATCAAAAGAAAACTCTTTCATACTATATCCATCTTGTGCTCTGGTCATCATTCATTCAGCATCCCATTGTCATCTCACATTCATCGTCATTCAGTCATGGGCAGAAGGCCTTTGTGTACTTAAACTAAATAAAACTCAGAGGGGCGAGGATGGTGAAGGGGGAGACAGTGTTAAACTATTTAATAATTTTTAACAATTTTTTCCTTATAATCTAAAATTCATAAATCTATTTTAATCAACTATTACTACATCTTTTAATAATATCTACTATTACTGTCTAAATCTTACATATATAATATTAACAATTTTTAATTTACTTAAGGCTATTATTTACAAGAGGCAGAGTGTACCAAAAAACAGAATTTACTTACTAAATCAATTACAAATAAAGTTTGTTTTAACTGCATGAAATTAATATTTCATACAGTTTACAGAAAAACCTATTACTAACTTAAAACTATGTTCCTGTCTATGTTACAATATTCTTATGCTAGCCTACTTATATCTAACTATAAATACCTAACATAATTTTCTTACACCTTATTTCTATTGTTAACTATTTTACATACTTTTATACAATATTCCAGGAACAAGTCTCTGTCTTTGCTGTATACCATCTGCGGTAGTGAACTTAAATCTAATTTAGTTCCTAGTCGAATTTCTAAGTTCTGCCTCTCGCGTCCATGGGCCGGGCAGTCCAGGAGGACGTGGAGGACAGATTCGGAACACGCAGGATCGCAGACGCACGATGGACTCTCCTTGCACTTGAAGCGATGCAAGTACTCGGAGAATCCACCATGCCCCGTCAATACCTGGGTGACAAATCTATCCACCTTTATTTTACCGATGATACGGTATGCGGCTATCGCGTCCGGGAAAAAGACCCGGGTGACACCGGCAGTTTCACCGGCCCGGTATCGCTGGTTCCATTCATCAAGCGATCGCATACGAATGCTTCGCTTGATGAATGAAACCGGGCAGCTGTCGTAGTCAAAGGCGCGTTTGGACTTTAGCGCGGCTTCCTTGGCCAGATGGTCGGCACGCTCGTTCCCCTCTAGTCCCGCGTGGGCTTTGATCCAGAACAAATTGACAAGTTTGTCCTGTATCAAAGCCCTGCGCAGGTGGCCCCGCGCCTCGACGGCCAAGGGGTGGAGGGCAACTGGGTTAATTGTCGTTTGCAGTGCCGACAGGGAGTCGGAGTAGATCCCGACTGATCTGGCCGAGTTATCTGCGGCCGTCCGCGCCGCCCTGCATATCGCCAGGAGTTCCGCCTGGTAGACGGTGCAAAAGGACGGCAAAGTAAGCTTGAGGGTTTTGGTTTCGGCGGCGCCTCTCCATATGGATAACGCCGCGCCCACCTTGCCCTCAATCTTACTGCCGTCCGTGTAGATATTAAGTTCGTGGTCAATATTTACCGCGAGTTGTTCCTCGTCCGCCAGGCACTTGAACTCCAGGTCGATATGCTGAGCGGGATGCGGAGACCGCAGAGCCGAGGACATCCGTTCCACCTCCCGATCTCCTATCGCGTCCTGGGGCATACCCCTCCTCGCGCCATACAGCGCCGCGGCTTCGCGGACACGCAGGTCAAGGGGGAGTATCCCAGCGAGCAACAGTGCTGAGTTCAGGGAGGTGGTGCGGTATGCCCTACACAGCTTCTGCGCAAAGCCCCGCTGGACCACGTTCAGCTGCTTTCGAACACCGAGCTTATCAACAGCCGGCGCCCAAACGGCAGCCGCATACAATATCACGGGCTCAACCACCGCTCTGTAGATAGCGCGGATAACTTCGGGGTGGAGGCCCCAGCTCGCCTTCGCGGCTCTCGAAAGCTGGGCGTAGAAGGCGACGGCCTTCTTACACACATTCGCGACGTGCGTGTTGAAGGTCAGGCGCTGGTCTAGGACGACTCCCAGTAACCTGAGTTCTCCGACCATGCCAATGTCGACCCCGCCCATGTGGAGGCGTGGGGTGTCGTACTTCAGTTTGCGCGTGATGACCATGGCACTGGTCTTGTGCGGCGCAAACCTCAGTTTGTTCTGGACTCCCCACTCCCTCACATGCTCGAGGGCGGCATTAGCACGGCTTTCGACCTCATGAGCCGTCTCACCTTCAAAGACCAGCACCACATCGTCAGCGAATGCCTGCACATAGTGATGTCTAGCCTCCAACTCGCGAAGCAGTGGATCCAACAAGAGGTTCCACAGAATCGGCCCACCGATAGACCCTTGCACGCAACCCTTCCCGGTTTCCCTCACGTGCTCTTCCCCGCAGTACCGTGCGCGAACATGCCTGCCGCTTAGGTAGCTGCCCAGGAGCCTCCGGATGTTAAACGGCACTCGTTCCTCCGCCAGTCTGACTTTGATACGTGGCCACCAAGCGTTGTCGAAGGCGCCCTCTATATCCAGTGACACAAGCGTCATCAACTTTTTGTTTTTTAAACCTAATCTGATGTGCTCAACTAGTGTATAGAGGGCGTCCTCGGTGCTCCGCTGGGGCATAAAGCCAAACTGGCGGGTACTGAGCCTGGGCGCTATGTGATATTTTAATCTGGCGACAAGCATTTTCTCCAGCACCTTCCCCAGCACCGGGAGGAGACCAATCGGCCGATACGACCGTGGTGTCGTGTAAGTAATCTTCCCCGGCTTGCGGAGGAAGATTACTGTGGCCTCCTTCCAGGGCTCGGGAAAATGCCGGAGTTCGAGGCACCTGTTGAAAAGAGCCAGTGAGAGTTCGGGGTCAAACTCTATCGCGTGCAAACATATATCGGCGGTAAAACCGTCCGCGCCTGGAGCCTTCTTCGGATTGAAGGACCGGCAGGCCAACTTCAGCTCCAAGGGAGTGAAAGGCGGGTCCGTCGAACCCGAAGAAGTTTCAACGTCAAAGAGCTCGGCTTGTACCCTCACCCTTCGGTGCTCCTCGGAGTCGTCCCCTTCGGAGTCCTCCGGGTAAAAGGTTTCGGCCATATGCCTCACCGAGCTTTTGGCGTCTAGCTCCATATTGTCTACCACCAGCGGTGGGTCTTCGTCTCTCCTGGAGGTTCTGCCGAGGACCCGGTAGATGCCCCCCCAAACCGATTCCCCGTCTTGGCGCTCGCAGAAGGAGACCCAGCTGCGCGTCTGCGCATGCCTTACCTCGGTCTCGTAACGCTCCTTCGCCTCAAGGTACTCCCCGACTACCTTCTGACGCCTAACCGGCGCTGCACACCGAATCCTGCATCTCTTGGTGGCCACCTCACGCTTGAGCGCTGCCAACCCCTCGTTCCACCATGGCATATTCAACACATCCTTCCGCTTTATGGGCGGAATCGACGAGGCACATGCTTCGGCTATTAATGTATTGTATTTTGTGATCGTGTTGTCTAATTGTGAACCATGTGTTAAATTTTTAATATAATCTATTGTAAATTTTTCTCTGTTGATAATTTGACCCAGTTTCTCACGAAACTGGGCCCAATTTGCGTGTTTAGTGTAGTAGACTCTTGTGGTGTGCTTGATAAAGTTTTTGTTGATGTGCCTTGTCGTTAATGTGTAGGATATGCCATTGTGGTCCGAGCTGGTCAGGTCTTCGCGCACGCGCCAGTCGTCCACCAAGCTATACAGGTCCGGCGATACAGCAGTTATGTCAACATAACTGCTGTACCTTACGCCGCCCCGGATAGTGTCAAATGTAGGGGTTTCCCCTCGGTTCAGGATGCAGAGCCCGAGGTCCTCCAGTGAGCCGTGCAGTTCCTCGCCGCGGCGATCTGTCACGGGACTCCCCCACCAGACGCTCTTGGCATTGGAGTCGCCCCCAATTATAACACTCCGAGCTCCTGTCTCGCGCTGCACCCGGCGCAGGTGTGCTAGGTACGAGTCCATCGGCAGGTCGGGCTCAAAGTAAAATGAAACCAGGATGATCTCCCAGTTGCGGACTCGGATCCCCACCACTGCGATGTTGGTCGTGGTGAGTTTCGGGTACTGTGTTATGTGAAGGTCCGCGTCAAAAACTATGATCGCGGCCTTTACAGTCCCACTTCCATGGTCCGCACACTGGAAGACTCTGATCCCATTTTGACTCTTCACACGCCCTGTTCCGCCGACGTATGGCTCCTGTACCAGAGCAAACCGCGCACGCTGGTTAGAGGCTTCGATCAGCAGCTCGGAGTGTGCCAACTTACTGCGCTGGAGGTTCGTCTGGAGGACTTTGAGAACCACTGCGTTCGCCGGCGCGCCCTTAGCAGTATGCTACGGATTGCCGGGCGAGGTCATCCCACCTCTTCCTGACGGGACAGTTGTCGCTAAATGCGTTATGTTCAACATTGTCAAACTTCGCGCGACAACAGTTCCGGCAGGAAGGTGGGGACCCCGCCAACCAATCCGCGCATTTAGTGCGCAAGTGCGGCCCGCCGCAGTGGCTACAGAGGTCTGCTGGGTCTTTGCAGTACTTCCGCCCGTGGCCATAGCCGAGGCATCGCGTGCATTGGACCAGTGGCGACTGGTCCTCCGCTCGCACCCTCTGGAGGTCGATGTGGACCGAGCCCACGCCGGTTATCCTCGCCCAGAGGGTGGGCGACGCACTCAAGACCACATTGGCCACGTGCGGGTTCCTAGCCCTTCTGCGGTACCTTACCTCGAGTCGGTCATCCCCAGGGCCGAGGCCGTCAAAGAGGTCCCGATTCTGGTTCCTTAGGGCCTTTACAATGTCACCATCGGTGTTTATTGTCAAGACACCTCTAAGGATCAGAAGCGGGTCTCTATTTTTGACGTCCTCGACGTTGAGGCCCGACCCTTCCTTCGCCAATCTCTCCTTGGCCTTCCTCCGGTCCTCGGCAGTGCCAAAGCCCATGACGACCTTGCGGTCTTTGGCCTTCCGGACCCGGTCAACCTTCACCCATCCTTCCTTTGCGTTCAGGGTTTTTCTCACCTTTCCAAGGACCTCCTCTCCTGTGTCCTCTTCGTCCTTGGAGGTGACAACCACCGAGTGGAGCGCCGCGGGCCTCGCTGGCTGCTGCGGCCTCGCAGCAGCCACACAGGCGTAACTACGCTGTTGGTCCTCGGCCGACCTGCTGCACCTAGTGAGCTGCTCCTGGAGAGCCTTCATCCGCTCATTGCTCTCCAGGAGGAGCCGAGAGTGCTCGTCTAGCTTAGTGCTCAGTCCGGAGTCCGAGGGCACCGTAAATGTGGTGTCGGCGTCCTTAGTCGTCGACACCCCCTTCACGGAGCCCCCGGCACCCTTACGAGCCCTCTCGGCTTTCAGGTCGGCCTCGGACTCAAAAATCAGTTTCTTGAGCTCGTCCAGGGACCCCAGGATCGTCGCCTTGAGATCGCCCCTGAGGTTCCTGGACGTGTCCACCGCCTGCTTCGCCTTTAAATAATGGTGCTTGGCCCGCTGCAACCTGTTCTGCCCGGTGGTCGCCACTGGTGAGTGAACCAGCACTTCAACCCCCCCCCTCGGACTCTCAACCCGCTTTGGGGTCGGCGTCTTGTGCTTTGAGGTGGAGGGGGCGCCCGGTCCGGCCGTATAAGCCGACTCGGGAGCCACCCCCACCCCTTTCGGACTCTCTACCCGCTCAGGGGTCGACGTCTTGCGCCTAGAGGTGGAGGGGGCGCCCTGTACACCTGTGGAGGTTGATTCAGGAGCTGCCCTCTCAAACTTCTCTAGACTGAGTCTCGGCAACTTTTTTATTTTCTGGGGGGGCGTTGAGGGTGGTTTCGCTATTTCCGGTCGCTTGACCGGGGTCCGGAGTCCCAAAACCATTTTCCAGGGAGGTCGCGTAAGATTGTAAAATTTAAATAAAATAAATTTAAAAATAAAAAATCAACAACAGTAAAAGTCAAAATAAAATAAAATAAAAACAAGATAAAATAAATTAATGTCGAGATTAAAATCACCGCAAAAGCGGGTTGTATAATGCGAGAACAGAGACTGTTCCTGTCTAAGTAAGTACCGTAGAATGTCTACGGCACTTCAAATAACCTAAAACTACCTAAAACTAACTAAAAGTTACTTCCGCGGCCGATCCACAGAGGAACTCTATAACGACTCTAGATAGAGTCGTTTAAATGGCAGCAGTCGATAGTCAGTACCGGGGGCAGATAAACGGAAAAAACCGCGTCGCTCTACGACCAGCGGCTCACGAGTTATCGCAATGTTAAATTTTTCAATATGGCGGACCAAACTATGGTTTCACCGCAACCAAAACTTTAAAAGCCTACAACTCGCGAACCACTAGTCGCAGAAACACGAGCGACGGCTCCCCGTAATGGGCTTTGCCTAAACTACCCGAAACCGGTCTTATCTAAGCAACTTTCGGGCAGACTCTATATAGAGTCCCCGATGGTTCTATATTATGCTCCTAACTTCGGCAACGACAGCAGTGAAAACCGCGTCGCTCTACGACCAGCGGTTGCCAAGATATTGCGCCTAAAAGATTTTCAAGATGGCGTCCGCGCAGTTTAGCCTAAACTTTAAAAATTTATATCTTGAGAACCGCTGGTCGCAGAATGGCGTGCGACGGCTCTCCGTGCTGGGCCCCTCGAGTTCTACCTGAAATCTAGCCTAAAAATGCGATTCAGGAGGTCGACTCTATCTAGAGCCGCTGGCGTAATGCAAGTGTAGCCCACGTCTTAACTATATGTACAAAGAAAACCGCACGTTTGTGCGTCAACCCAAACACGAGATATACGACTTTAAAACTTATACAAATGGCGGACAAGATGGCCGCCGGTTAACTATAATTTCGTTATTTCTATAATAGTTGAACGAAACTGCTCGTGCTTGGGCTCATTCGATCGGGCTTTTTAAGTCCTCTGTGATGATAAAAACAAATAATTTTTATAATCAACCCCCGATTTTTAGGGTTGGAAAAACACACAATCTACACAAAAAACTTAATATAAAATGTACAAAATCGAACTTTAAAAATCTACAAAAAATTAGGCAATATAAACAGACTATATACAATTTTTAGAGGAGGGTTCCGGAGAGATCGGTCCAGGGGTTGCAACCCCACGTGCCCCACTCGAATTTTCAAAAAATTATTGTGCCAAAACTATCAAGCCGAAAAATCTGAAATTTGGTATGTTGTTAGACCTCGTTGAGGTCTATCCAAAACGCAAAAAATAATTGGGGGTCGTCGCTTTAGATTTTAAAATAATAAATTTTGAATTTTGACAAATTTTTTAAAACCAAATATCTCCGGAACCACTAACCTTAAAAATATGGTCGAAACGCTGCTGAGCTCGCCGCGTTGCGCCGCGTCGATTGCGATGCTCCGGAAGGTGCTCAGGCCACTGGTTCCCAAACCACGTGGCCACGTGGTCACCAGTTTTTTGATTTTATTTCCGCGCGCTTGCGCGGAAAAAATCCAAATTTGGTATCAAACGAAAGGGCTTTAAAAGCCGCGTCGAATGATAAAATAAAAAGTATACGTCGTCGATCTTAATCGAGCGACGTACGCCGTCAAAGTTTTTAATTTTCGAAAATTAGTCACTTTTCTTCACTTTTCACTTCGAAAACGTTCACAACCGAAGTAACCACTTATACCACCATGTAGGGGGCACCAAGACGCAACTTTTGATATCTAGCGCATAAAAATCGGTGCACTTTTTCCCACTCAAATTGAATTTTAAAACATTAAAATATGCGGAGCGGCAGCGAAAAATAGATGTACACGTCCACCTCTGAGTGCGTTCGACGGCGGAAGGGGGGTTAGGTTAGGTTAGGTTAGGTTAGGTTAGGTTAGGTTAGGTTAGGTTAGGTTAGGTTAGGTTAGGTTAGGTTAGGTTAGGTTAGGTTAGGTTAGGTTAGGTTAGGTTAGGTTAGGTTAGGTTAGGTTAGGTTAGGTTAGGTTAGGTTAGGTTAGGTTAGGTTAGGTTAGGTTAGGTTAGGTTAGGTTAGGTTAGGTTAGGTTAGGTTAGGTTAGGTTAGGTTAGGTTAGGTTAGGTTAGGTTAGGTTAGGTTAGGTTAGGTTAGGTTAGGTTAGGTTAGGTTAGGTTAGGTTAGGTTAGGTTAGGTTAGGTTAGGTTAGGTTAGGTTAGGTTAGGTTAGGTTAGGTTAGGTTAGGTTAGGTTAGGTTAGGTTAGGTTAGGTTAGGTTAGGTTAGGTTAGGTTAGGTTAGGTTAGGTTAGGTTAGGTTAGGTTAGGTTAGGTTAGGTTAGGTTAGGTTAGGTTAGGTTAGGTTAGGTTAGGTTAGGTTAGGTTAGGTTAGGTTAGGTTAGGTTAGGTTAGGTTAGGTTAGGTTAGGTTAGGTTAGGTTAGGTTAGGTTAGGTTAGGTTAGGTTTTTTTTTTTTTTTTTTTTTTTTTTTTTTTTTTTTTTTTTTTTTTTTTTTTTTTTTTTTTTTTTTTTTTTTTTTTTTTTTTTTTTTTTTTTTTTTTTTTTTTTTTTTATTATCATTGTTTTTTGTTTTAAGAACGTTATATACATTCAACAGTAATTAACTTTTCTTAGATCTAGACATATATAGCATGTTCTATGTCTTTAATGAAATATCATTACACTCATTATAAAAGACGTCACAAAAATTCAGCATAATTAGAATTTAATTTCAACCTTAATAACTATATGTGTTAATATATAAAGTGTTACATATGTATATGTGTTTATGCCGAATTTTAACAGTACAAGATATTAATATTTTCTACATATTTGGTGACATATCATTGTTTTTGTTTTTTAAAACAACAGTAATTAATTTTCCTTGGATCTTTAGCAAATATGTATTTTGACATAAGTTGTTATGGCTATATATGTGTTAACATAAGTTTTACAGTACAGAAGTTTATAATGTTCTATGTCTTTAATGACATATCATTACACTCATTATAAAAGACATTACAAAAATTCAACACAAGTAGGAGGACAAGTAATCTTACTATTATGTGCGTTGTTATAGTTACTTTATATATTTATATTTACATATAGCATGTATTCAACATATAGGTTATAAAGAATATATATATTTACACAAGTTAGTAATATTGGTTGTAAAGCCTAGTTTCAATAATTAGCAGTCTTGCCACGTTTCTGTGATATTTTACTGCTGTTTTCTTGAAATAAGTAATTTATATTATTAATACTAATTGTATTATTCTATCGTGAATAATATAGGTATTAATAAATGTAATAGAGTAATAAGTAATAATTAAATTAAAAATAATACTAGTTAGATACTAGCTGGCGCTTATACGTATTAACAATAAACTCAATAAATATTAAGATATAAATAATTATGAATATATGTGTATTTATTTTATATATATATTTTATAATTTATGTGTATATGATTATAATACATGAAAATGTTAATAAGCCTAGTTAGGTAATAAATAGAATAAAATAATATAATAAGTTGTATCTTATTTAATAGCGACATCTTGCTCGTTGTATGTATATGAATTAATCTAATGTAAGTAGCGTATTATTCAGGTTCACGGAATGATTAATAGATGGCAGCTCCATATTAATGTGTGTAAAATATTAAGGTATGATCTGTAATTTCAATGTTAATGTAATATGAGAGGAATGTACAACAATAGATATGATCGTTTTTATATATTTATCTTATTTTAATAAAGTGGAATTATAATTAAATGAATTGATTAGATTTTAAATAATAAGTTTGCGTGCTATAGTGGCGACATCATGGTGCTATTTCTATAATAACTAGTGTGCAGTACGACATATTATTTAAGGTTTCCTTAGGTAGATACCAGATGGCGCTTTTATATATTAAACCAAGTATTTGGTGAATATTAAATATGGAACAGCCATAAATACATATATTTATTTTGTGTACTTATGTTATAAAATGTATGTAAATAATTATAAAGTATAATTAATGTTAGTAATATATTAAGTAGTAGATAGTAGATAATAAATAGACTGAAGTAGTATTTTGAGTATGTAATATTATTGTTAAAAATATGTTTTGTTTTATATACTTATGTTACAAAATATGTATAATAAATGTAAATATTCATATTGCTATATATGTGTATTCAAGTTTAATAGCT
Organism: Euphydryas editha; assembly: GCA_036937285.1. Classification (NCBI taxonomy): domain Eukaryota; kingdom Metazoa; phylum Arthropoda; class Insecta; order Lepidoptera; family Nymphalidae; genus Euphydryas; species Euphydryas editha. Next base: position 50,146 of record JAUPFZ010000023.1, on the reverse strand, counting down.
AAGTTTGCGCTTCATCGGTATATGCTTATTATTTAATATAAATGTTATGGCGAATGAGTATGTATATATTGTATGGTATTATATGATTGTTGTGAATCTAGCGTGTTATATTTGATTACGTGTAATTATATAATATGCAACGTGATTTAATATATAAATTTTTAGACTATATACATTTACGGTAAAATACCGGCATGATAGGTATGTGATATTTATAGGTTGGAAATTTATTTACAATTTTATGGCGTATGATACAGAAAATTGACTTAATATCGTTTTATTGCTTGTTCAATATAATATGAGAAATTGTGTATTCAAAATTGTTAACGTTAATAATACTTTGTGTATTTGATATTAATTAACTTATGTTATGTGCAGCTTAATATACTTTATATTATATACGCCAAATCATTCTAACTGAAGTATGCATCAAATACACAATATTTTAATTTTACTGCATAATCTAAATTATCTAAAATGTGTTTCAAACGTGTCTCATGAGCGGTGAAATCGACCTTGAATTCTTGTTCATGGAAACCGGCCGTCGGCGTTAGGATTCAGTTTTATGATCTTAAAACATTAAGTTATTATTTATTATAGTTTTTTAGTTTTAATTATATATCTTGTATTTTGTATATGTAAATAATTTAAATACTATTTAAAAAGTGTTCGTACTATTTATTATGTTAACTTTTATAATTGTCTCTGATTATAAATTGCTAAAAACTTAATTATCAACTGATTGTAACATATAATAATCACAATAATTATAATAAAATGTCTCAAAGTGTTGATTAGCAAAAATTTTATTCATTTTCATCATTGTTTTTTAATTGATAACTTTTATTTTTCTATGTAATTTTTATGCGGAATCTATTTTTTTATTACAATTAATATTGTGCGGCCATATTAAATGCGTTTAAAGTTAGAGCTCGTAACTCTGCTTCTGATTGGTGGTTGAGTTTATGCGTGGTGTAATCGTCAATGTTATTTAGATTTTATTTCTAATGTTATATTTTTACTATATAAAATTATAGGCGTAAAGTATGTTAGTATGTTGAATGATTTAGAGTCGTTTGTTTGGTTATATGATGTGACGTATTATAATTATATATATATTTATTAATTGTTTTAGAAGAGAATAGTATATATTATATACAAATATGAATTAATATATATACACATATTTATCCATAATAATTTTTTGTAATATGACATATTATTTAAAGTTTCATTAAATAGATATTAGATAGTATTTATAAATAAAACTAGTTAAAATTTGATATAATTAGTAATATAATTATGTAATTCAGTAGCGACATCCTACATACTTATCTGTTTTAAATTGTGTGCAGTATAACATGTTATTCAAAGTTCATTGAATAGATACTAAATGGCGGCTTAACGCATTTGCAATATAATCTTAGTGAATATTAAAATATAAAATATGACAGTAAATATATATATTTATTTTTATATACTTATACTATGGCTATGCGTATACAGTTGTAATACTAGGCCAGCCATGCAGGTTTATGAGATTTTAATAGGTGATTTATATTTATCATGTATACTATTTCAATGTGTTGTAATATTATGGATAGTTAATAGTAGATGTTAATTCGCTTCTGAATACATTCGCACCATATAAATGTGTATATATAATTACAATGTATACAATTGTGGATTTTTAGTTATATTAACTAAGATACGCTGCAAAAATACACACACAAATATATAGGCGTGGTTAATATATATATATTTTTATTGTGAATATGTATGTAAGTATTGCACAAGTGTAAATAGGACGTGATTGTATACATGGGTTTGAAATTTTTTACAATTTTATAGATTATAAGTACCAGAACTGACTCAATGCCGTTTTTATTTGCTTACTTAATTTTTCAGTAATATATTGTATATTCATTGTTTAACATTAGTAATACTTTTATATTTAATATTTATTAGTCCATATTGTATGCAACTTAGTGCACTTTATATTACATACATCCAATAAATTATTTACAATTCACTGGATATTATTATCATTATTTATTTATTACATTAATTATTTATATATTTGTTTATCCAATTAATCTTTATCCAGTCAATTGTAAACGATTATTCCACATTCAACAAGCATCAAGTACAATACATTCGTTTCACGATATATAAATTAAATGATTTTAAATTATCTTTAAAAGTGTCTCACAGACGGTGAAATCGACCTTGAGTTCCGTCTTTAGAAACTGGCCTTTAACGTTAGGGTTCAGTATTTCAAGATTAAAACCTTAGGTTGTTATTTATTGTAGAAAATTTTATAATATTTAATATGTAATTATGCACACAGTCAACAGACACTTTGCAAATATCTATATAAGTTATCGAATTAAATTTTTTATAATTTTTCTTAATTATAATTTGCTAATAACGTAATTAATAAATAACTATAGTATTTAATATTCGTAATTTTAATTAATTTAATATCATAAAGTATTTAATAGTTAAATTTGTAATCGTTATTAATCAATTGTATTAAATTACTAATTATAATTTTTGTATATAATTTTGTACGGAACTGTTATTTGTTATAATTTAAATTAAAATTTTTACTAAGCGGCCATATTAGCTGCGTATAATATTGGAGCTTGTAGTTCTGTTTCCTGATTGGTGCATCGTTTTTGTGTAGTGTGACCAGCAATATTGTATGGATTTTATTATAAATTTTAAAATTTTATTATATATAATTATAGACATTAAGTATGTTATTGTGTTGAATAATAAAAAGTCGTTCAAATTAGTACTATAGTATGATATATGTTAGGTTCTGTATCTATTTAATAATTGTAGTGTTTAAGAATATTATATATTGTATATATATGTATATATGTACATAAAGATATTTGTAGAAAAAGAAAAGTATTATATAATGTATCCAAAATTATACGGTGTGTTAATTGTGATTGTATAAAAATATATATTTACCTATGTATTAGCTTATAAGTACGCAACAGTAGATCGGGCCAGGGTATCCCATCTCTTCCGGATGGGACAGCTTACGTCAAATGCATTGTGCTCGGAGCTTTCGATGTTGTTAATCTTGCAGTTTTTGCAGGAGGGCGGGCTTGATTCCTTCCATTTTGTACATTTTTCTCGGGTATGAGGACCACCACAATGACTGCAGAGGTCTTCTTGTTCTTTACAAAATTTTTTGGTATGGCCGTAGCCCAGACATCTGGTACACTGTACCAATGGAGATTGGTCCTGAGCTACGACCCTATATAAGTCTATGTTTACCCTTCCCGCATCCGTAATTTTCCTCCACAGGATGGGTGAAGCACTTAATACTATCTGCATGGTGTATTGGCTCTTGGTATTTTTACGGTATTTAACTGTAAGTCGATCGTCCTCGGGGTCGAGGCCACTGAAAAGCCCCCGGTTCTGGTTTCTTAGGGCACCTACTACCTCCTCGTCGGTGAGTCCTTTTGTCACTCCCTTGAGAACCAGAAGCGGGTCCCTATTCTTCAGGACCTCGACCGCGAGGCCCGTTCCTTCTCTTGCCAATTTCTTTTTGGCTTGTTCTCTTTCTTCATTAGTTGCGAAACCCATCACTACTTTTCTATCCTTCGCTTTCCTAATTCTTTCCACTTTAATACCGCTTTCCCTGGCCTTAACTATATTTCTTATTTTTTCCAATACTTCTTCACTAGTATCCGTTTTATCTTTGGAAATCACAACCATCGATTGGATGGTTGGTGGTCTTTCGGTTCCTTTTGGTATTGTTGTGCCTGTAGCAGCCACTGCTGCGTAGGTCCGCATTTGTGTCTCCATGTGTTCATGCTGTCGAACAATCTGGTCTTGAAGAGCCTGAATTTTCGTTTCAATTTTCTTTGTATGCTCATTCAATAGTACAAAGTCAGTATTTTGGCTCTTTACTATGGTCTCTGAGAACTCTACTAGTTTATCATGCATATCTATTTTATCATCGAGAGCCGTCATTACCATTCTACGTAGATCCTTTGCTGCTTCCAAAATAATTTCCTTCAGTTCGGTTTTCAAATTTCTCGTTAAATCTATTGCTTTCTTAATTGTTTCGTATTTTTGTGCATAGAGATCCGAGTTTTCCATCCCTTTTTCTTTTATGTGTTTTTCGATTTCTTTCATAATTCTTGCTTTCTCCTTCTCTATTTTTGATCTGTCCATTTTTATAGTCGAAAGGGAGGGTTGTGAAGTTGAAAAGAAAATTAATTTAAAACCAAAATAATCCAAAACAAAATCAAATACAATGGTTGTCACCCTACAATTTTAGTAACTACGGGCTTTACAACTTTATCTTTGCGGTCGATTCAGTATTGATGTTTTAGAAAAATAATTCTCAAAATTACAGATTTTAAGTTACGGTTTTGATTTTAACACAATTGCAAAGGGCGATAAATTGTCTGTTTCACTGTTATAGAATGATATATATTATAGTTCAATTTTAAAAGTTATAGCTCTTACAAAGTTTATGTATGATTTTATCGACCGCACTACGTTGAAAATTGTCTAGAAAACACTTATTTTTCTTGAGAAAAATCTGAGATTCCGCACAGTTGTAGTCACTAATATGCTTCGTTTTTTGGTAAAATAAAAAAGTAGGGTCGTCGCTTTACTTTTGACAGCGTTTACACTTGAAGTTTTAAAATGTATAACAGGTTCACAACTTAAGTTTGTATTGATTATAACTATTATTCAAATGTATCAATTTTGGAGAAATATATGTCTATTAGAAGGTCTTTACTTACACTATTCACTGAAGTTCACAGGATTACGATAGATTAAACAGTTGAAAAGATATAACACTCGAAACGGACACTTATATTTTTTTATGTGCGGAGCGTCGCAGAAACGGTGCGTTCTCGAGCGCGGTTCGATGCAGACTGGGGTTAGGTTAGGTTAGGTTAGGTTAGGTTAGGTTAGGTTAGGTTAGGTTAGGTTAGGTTAGGTTAGGTTAGGTTAGGTTAGGTTAGGTTAGGTTAGGTTAGGTTAGGTTAGGTTAGGTTAGGTTAGGTTAGGTTAGGTTAGGTTAGGTTAGGTTAGGTTAGGTTAGGTTAGGTTAGGTTAGGTTAGGTTAGGTTAGGTTAGGTTAGGTTAGGTTAGGTTAGGT
>JAUPFZ010000023.1:37500-42500 GCA_036937285.1 Euphydryas editha | reverse complement strand
TGCCTCTCACGACCATGGGCCGGGCAGTCCAGGAGGACGTGGAGAACAGATTCAGAACACCCGGGATCGCAGACGCACGACGGACTCTCCTTGCACTTGAAGCGGTGCAAGTACTCGGAGAATCCACCGTGCCCCGTCAACACCTGAGTGACAAATCTGTCCACCTTTATTTTACCGATGATACGGTATGCGGCTATCGCGTCCGGGAAAAAGACCCGGGTGACACCGGCTGTTTCACCGCCCTGGTATCGTTGGTTCCATTCATCAAGCGACCGCATACGAATGCTTCGTTTGATGAACGAAACCGGGCAGCTGTCATAGTCAAAGCTGCGTTTAGACTTTAGCGCAGCTTCCTTGGCCAGATGGTCGGCACGCTCGTTCCCCTCTAGTCCCGCGTGGGCTTTGATCCAGAACAAATTTACATGTTTGTCCTGTATCAAAGCCCTTCGCAGGTGGCCCCGCGCCTCGACGGCCAGGGGGTGGAGGGCAACTGGATTTATCGTTGTCTGCAGTGCCGACAGAGAGTCAGAATAAATTCCGATTGATCTGGCCGAGTTATCAGCGGCCGTCCGCGCCGCCCTGCATATCGCCAGGAGTTCCGCCTGGTAGACGGTGCAAAAGGACGGCAAAGTAAGCTTGAGGGTTTTGGTTTCGGCGGCGCCTCTCCATATGGATAACGCCGCACCCACTTTGCCCTCAATCTTACTGCCATCCGTAAATATATTAATTTCATGGTCGCAATTGGCCGAGAGTTGTTCCTCGTCCACCAGGCACTTGAACTCCAGGTCGATATGCTGAGCGGGGTGCGGAGACCGCAGAGCCGAGGACATCCGTTCCACCTCCCGATCCCCTATCGCGTCCTGGGGCATACCCCTCCTCGCGCCATACAGCGCCGCGGCTTCGCGGACGCGCAGGTCAAGGGGGAGTATCCCAGCGAGCAACAGTGCTGAGTTCAGGGAGGTGGTGCGGTATGCCCTACACAGCTTCTGCGCAAAGCCCCGCTGGACCACGTTCAGCTGCTTCCGAACACCGAGCTTGTCAACAGCCGGCGCCCAAACGGCAGCCGCATACAGTATCACGGGCTCAACCACCGCTCTGTAGATAGCGCGGATGACTTCGGGGTGGAGGCCCCAGCTCGCCTTCGCGGCTCTCGAAAGCTGGGAATAGAAGGCGACGGCCTTCTTACACACATTCGCGACGTGCGTGTTGAAGGTCAGGCGCTGGTCTAGGACGACTCCCAGTAACCTGAGCTCTCCGACCATGCCAATGTCGACCCCGCCCATGTGGAGGCGTGGGGTGTCGTGCTTTAGTTTGCGCGTGATAACCATGGCACTGGTCTTGTGCGGCGCAAACTTCAGCTTGTTAAGGACTCCCCACTCCCTCACATGCTCGAGGGCGGCATTAGCACGGTTTTCGACCTCATGAGCCGTCTCACCTTCAAAGACCAGCACCACATCGTCAGCGAATGCCTGCACGTAGTGATGTCTAGCCTCCAACTCACGAAGCAGTGGATCCAACAAGAGGTTCCACAGAATCGGCCCACCGATAGACCCTTGCACGCAACCCTTCCCGGTTTCTCTCACGTGCTCCTCCCCACAGTATCGTGCGCGAACATGCCTGCCGCTCAGATAGCTACCCAGGAGCCTCCGGATGTTAAACGGCACTCGTTCCTCCGCCAGTCTAACCTTTATACGTGGCCACCAAGCGTTGTCGAAGGCGCCCTCTATATCTAGAGACACAAGCGTCATTAACTTTTTATTTCTCAGCCCAGTTCTAATGTGTTCGACTAGGGTATAGAGGGCGTCCTCGGTGCTCCGCTGGGGCATAAAGCCGAACTGACGGGTACTAAGCCTGGGCGCTACGTGATGTTTCAGTCTGGCGACAAGCATTTTCTCCAGCACCTTCCCCAGCACCGGAAGGAGACCTATCGGTCTATACGACCGCGGTGTCGTGTAGGTGTTCTTCCCCGGCTTGCGGAGGAAGATCACCGTAGCCTCCTTCCAGGGCTCGGGAAAATGCCGGAGTTCGAGGCACCTGTTGAAAAGAGCCAATGAGAGGTCGGGGTCATACTCTATCGCGTGCAAGCATATATCGGCGGTAAAACCGTCCGCGCCTGGAGCCTTCTTCGGATTGAAGGACCGGCAGGCCAACTTCAACTCCATAGGAGTGAAAGGCGGGTCCGACACATCCGAAGAAGTTTCAACGTCAAAGAGCTCGGCTTGTACCCTCACCCTTCGGTGCTCCTCGGAGTCATCCCCCTCGGAGTCCTCCGGGTAGAAGGTTTCGGCCATAAGCCTCACCGAGCCCTTGGCGTCTAGCTCCATGTTGTCTACCACCAGCGGCGGATCTTCGTCTCTCCTGGAGGTTCTACCGAGGACCCGGTATATACCCCCCCACACCGATTCCCCATCCTGACGTTCACAGAAGGCGACCCAGCTGCGCGTCTGCGCATGCCTCACCTCGGTCTCGTACCGCTCTTTCGCCTCAAGGTACTCCCCGACTACCTTCTGACGCCTAACCGGAGCTGCACACCGAATTCTGCATTTCTTGGTGGCCACCTCGCGCTTGAGCGCTGCCAACCCCTCGTTCCACCACGGCATATTCACCACATCCTTCCGTTTAATGAGCGGGATCGACAAGGTACATGCTTGGGTAATGATCTCGTTGTATTTAGATACAGTTGTATCTAAATCTATACCTGATGCTAAATTTTTTATGAAGTCTATTGTAAAATTTTGTCTATGGATAATTTGGCCCAGTTTCTCACGAAACCGGCCCCAATTAGCGTGTTTAGTGAAATAGGTCCGAGTTGTATGTTTAATGAAATTTTTATTGATGTACCTTGTCGTCAATGTGAAGGATATGCCATTGTGGTCCGAGCTGGTTAGGTCCTCGCGCACGCGCCAGTCGTCCACCAAGCTATACAGATCCGGTGATACAGCAGTTATGTCAACATAACTGCTGTACCTTACGCCGCCCCGGATAGTGTCAAACGTAGGGGTTTCCCCTCGGTTCAAGATGCAGAGCCCGAGGTCCTCCAGTGAGCCGTGCAGTTCCTCGCCTCGGCGATCCGTCACGGGACTCCCCCACCAGACGCACTTGGCATTGGAGTCGCCCCCAATTATAACACTCCGAGCTCCTGTCTCGCGCTGCACCCGGCGCAGATGTGCTAGGTACGAGTCCATCGGCAGGTCGGGCTCAAAGTAAAATGAGACCAGGATGATCTCCCAGTTGCGGACTCGGATCCCCACCACTGCGATGTTAGTCGTGGTGAGTTTTGGGTACTGTGTGATGTGGAGGTCCGCGTCAAAAACTATGATCGCGGCCTTTACAGTCCCACTTCCATGGTCCGCACACTGGAAGACTCTGATCCCATTTTGACTCTTCACACGCCCTATCCCGCCGACGTATGGCTCCTGTACCAAGGCAATCCGCGCACGCTGGTTAGAGGCTTCGATCAGCAGCTCGGAGTGTGCCAATTTACTGCGCTGGAGGTTCGTCTGGAAGACTTTGAGAGCCACTGGATTCGCCGGCACGCCCTTAGCAATACGCTACGGATTGCCGGGCGAGGTCATCCCACCTCTTCCTGACGGGACAGTCGTCGCTGAACGCGTTGTGTTCGGCGTTATCGAATTTCGCTCGACGACAGTTCCGGCAGGAAGGTGGCGACCCCGCCAGCCAATCCGCGCATTTAGAGCGTAAGTGCGGCCCGCCGCAGTGGCTACAGAGGTCTGCTGGGTCTTTGCAGAACTTACGCCCGTGGCCGTATCCGAGGCATCGCGTGCATTGGACCAGTGGCGACTGGTCCTCCGCTCGCACCCTCATGAGGTCGACGTGGACAGAGCCCACGCCAGTTATCCTCGCCCAGAGGGTGGGCGACGCACTCAGGACGACATGGCACACGTGCGGGTTCCGTGCCCTCCTGCGATATTTAATCAGTAGGCGGTCATCCCCAGGGCCGAGGCCGTCAAAGAGTTCCCTATTTTGGTTCCTCAGTGCCTTGATTATATCGCCGTCCGTGTTCACGGCCAAGACACCCCTGAGGACCAAAAGCGGGTCTCTGTTTTTAACGTCCTCGACCGTGAGGCCCGATCCTTCCTTCACTAGCCTCTCCTTTGCCTTCGTCCGATCCTCGGCAGTGCCGAAGCCCATGATGACCTTACGATCTTTGGCCTTCCGGACCCGGTCAACTTTGACCCAACCCTCTTTCGCATCCAGGGTCCGCCTCACCTTTCCAAGGACCTCCTCCCCTGTGTCATTTTCGTCCTTGGAGGTGACGACCACTGAGTGGAGAGCGGCGGGCCTCACTGGCTGTTGCGGCTTCGCAGCAGCCACACAGGCGTAACTGCGCTGCTGTTCCTCGGCTGACCTGCCGCACTTAATGAGCTGCTCCTGGAGAGCCTTCATGCGCTCATTATTTTCCAGAAGAAGCCGAGAGTGCTCGTCGAGCTTGGCGCTCAGTCCGGAGTCCGAGGGCACCGTAAATGTGATGTCGGCGGCCTTGGTCGCCGACACCACCCCCACGGAGCCCCCGGCACCCTTACGAGCCCTCTCGGCTTTCAGGTCAGCCTCGGACTCAGCAACCAGTCTTTTGAGCTCGTCCAGGGACTCCAGGATGGAATCTTTGATATCCTTCCTGAGGTTCCTAGACGAGTCAACTGCCTGTTTTGCCTTCGTGTATTGATGTGTAGCCCGTTGCACTCTGGTCCGCCCAGTGGTCGCCACCAGTGAGTGAACCAGCACTTCCTCCCCCCCTTTCGGACTCTCAACCCGCTTAGGGGTCGTCGTCTTATGCTTAGAGGTGGAGGGGGCGCTCTGTACTCCTATGGAAGTCGATTCAGGAGCTGCCCCCTCAAACTTCTCTAGACTAAGCCTCGGCAACTTTCTTATTTTCTGGGGGGAAGTTGAGGGTGGGTTCGCTGTTTCTGGTCGCTTGACCGGTGTCCGGGGCCCCAAAACCATCTTTGTAGGAGGTCGCGTTAAAATATATAAAAAGGGAT
>JAUPFZ010000023.1:25000-32500 GCA_036937285.1 Euphydryas editha | reverse complement strand
GAAGTAATCTAATGTAAGTAGTGTGTTATTCAGGTTCACGGAATGATTAATAGATGGCAGCTCCATATTAATGGGTGTAAAATATTAAGGTATGATCTGTAATTTCAATGTTAATATAATATGAGTGGAATGTACAGCGATAGATATGATCGTTTTTATATATTTATCTTATTTTAATAAAGTGGAATTATAATTAAATGAATTGATTAGATTTTAAATAATAAGTTTGCGTGCTATAGTGGCGACATCATGCGTGCTATTTCTATAATAACTAGTGTGCAGTACGACATATTATTTAAGGTTTCCTTAGGTAGATACCAGATGGCGCTTTTATGTATTAAACCAAGTATTTGGTGAATATTAAATATAGAACAGCCATAAATACATATATTTATTTTGTGTACTTATGTTATAAAATGTATGTAAATAATTATAAAATATAATTAATATTAGTAATATATCAAGTAGTAGATAGTAGATAATAAATAGACTGAAGTAGTATTTTGAGTATGTAATATTATTATTAAAAATATGTTTTGTTTTATATACTTTTGTTACAAAATATGTATAATAAGTGTAAATATTCATATTGCTATATATGTGTATATATATCAAGTCTAATAGCTAAGTTTGCGCTTCATCGGTATATGCTTATTATTTAATATAAATGTTATGGCGAATAAGTATGTATATATTTTATGGTATTATATGATTGTTGTGAATCTAGCGTGTTATACATGATTACGTGTAATTATATAATATGCAACTTGATTTAATATATAAATTTTTAAACCATATACATTTACGGTAAAATACCGGCATGATAGGTATGTAATATTTATAGGTTGGAAATTTATTTACAATTCTATGGCGTATGATACAGAAAATTGACTTAATATCGTTTTATTGCTTGTTCAATATAATATGATAATTTGTGTATTCAAAATTGTTAACGTTAGTAATACTTTGTGTATTTGATATTAATTAACTTATGTTATGTGCAGCTTAATATACTTTATATTATATACGCCAAATCATTCTAACTGAAGTATGCATCAAGTACACAATATTTTAATTTTACTGCATAAACTAATTTATCTAAAATATGCTTCAAACGTGTCTCATGAGCGGTGAAATCGACCTTGAATTCTTGTTTATAGAAACCGGCCGTCGGCGTTAGGGTTCAGTTTTATGATCTTAAAACATTAAGTTATTATTTATTGTAGCTTTTTAGTTTTAATTATATATCTTGTATTTTGTATATGTAAATAATTTAAATACTATTTAAAAAGTGTTCGTACTATTTATTATGTTAACTTTTATAATTGTCTCTGATTATAAATTGCTAAAAACTTAATTAACAACTGATTGTAACATATAATAATCACAATAATTATCAATAAAATATCTCAAAGTGTTGATTAGCAAAAAATTTTTATTCATTTTCATCATTGTTTTTTAATTGATAACTTTTATTTTTCTATGTAATTTTTATGCGGAATCTATTTTTTGTTACAATTAATATTGTGCGGCCATATTAAATGCGTTTAAAGTTAGAGCTCGTAACTCTGCTTCTGATTGGTGGTTGAGTTTATGCGTGGTGTAATCGTCAATGTTATTTAGATTTTATTTCTAATGTTATATTTTTACTATATAAAATTATAGGCGTAAAGTATGTTAGTATGTTGAATGATTTAGAGTCGTTTGTTTGGTTATATGATGTGACGTATTATAAGTATATATATTTATTAATTGTTTTAGAAGAGAATAGTATATATTGTGTATAAATATGAATTAATATATATACACATATTTATCCATAATAATTTTTTGTAATATGACATATTATTTAAAGTTTCATTAAATAGATATTAGATAGTATTTATAAATAAAACTAGTTAAAATTTGATATAATTAGTAATATAATTATGTAATTCAGTAGCGACATCCTACATACTTATCTGTTTTAAATTGTGTGCAGTATAACATGTTATTCAAAGTTCATTGAATAGATACTAAATGGCGGCTTAACGCATTTGCAATATAATCTTAGTGAATATTAAAATATAAAATGTGACAGTAAATATATATATTTATTTTTATATACTTATACTATGGCTATGCGTATACAGTTATAATACTAGGCCAGCCATGCAGGTTTATGAGATTTTAATAGGTGATTTATATTTATCATGTATACTATTTCAATGTGTTGTAATATTATGGATAATTAATAGTAGATGTTAATTCGCTTCTGAATACATTCGCACCATATAAATATGTATATATAATTACAAAGTTGTGGATTTTTAGTTATATTAACTAAGATACGCTGCAAAAATACACACACAAATATATAGGCGTGGTTAATATATATATTTTTATTGTGGATATGTATGTAAGTATTGCACAAGTGTAAATAGGACGTGATTGTATACATAGGTTTGAAATTTTTTACAATTTTATAGATTATAAGTACCAGAACTGACTCAATGCCGTTTTTATTTGCTTACTTAATTTTTTAGTAATATATTGTATATTCATAGTTTAACATTAGTAATACTTTTATATTTAATATTTATTAGTCAATATTGTATGCAACTTAGTACACTTTATATTACATACATCCAATAAATTATTTACAATTCACTGGATATTATTATCATTATTTATTTATTACAATTAATTATTTATATATTTGTTTATCCAATTAATCTTTGTCCAGTCAATTATAAACGATTATTCCACATTCAACAAGCATCAAGTACAATACATTCGTTTCACGATATATAAATTAAATGATTTTAAATTATCTTTAAAAGTGTCTCACAGACGGTGAAATCGACCTTGAGTTCCGTCTTTAGAAACTGGCCTTTAACGTTAGGGTTCAGTATTTCAAGATTAAAACCTTAAGTTGTTATTTATTGTAGAAAATTTTTAATATTTAATATGTAATTATGCACACAGTCAACAGACACTTTGCAAATATCTATATAAGTTATCGAATTAAATTTTTTATAATTTTTCTTAATTATAATTTGCTAATAACGTAATTAATAAATAACTATAGTATTTAATATTCGTAATTTTAATTAATTTAATATCATAAAGTATTTAATAGTTAAATTTGTAATAGTTATTAATCAATTGTATTAAATTACTAATTATAATTTTTTGTATATAATTTTGTACGGAACTGTTATTTGTTATAATTTAAATTAAAATTTTTACTAAGCGGCCATATTAGCTGCGTATAATATTGGAGCTTGTAGTTCTGTTTCCTGATTGGTGCATCGTTTTTGTGTAGTGTGACCAGCAATATTGTATGGATTTTATTATAAATTTTAAAATTTTATTATATATAATTATAGACATTAAGTATGTTATTGTGTTGAATAATAAAAAGTCGTTCAAATTAGTACTATAGTATGATATATGTTAGGTTCTGTATCTATTTAATAATTGTAGTGTTTAAGAATATTATATATTGTATATATATGTATATATGTACATAAAGATATTTGTAGAAAAAGAAAAGTATTATATAATGTATCCAAAATTATACGGTGTGTTAATTGTGATTGTATAAAAATATATATTTACCTATGTATTAGCTTATAAGTACGCAACAGTAGATCGGGCCAGGGTATCCCATCTCTTCCGGATGGGACAGCTTACGTCAAATGCATTGTGCTCGGAGCTTTCGATGTTGTTAATCTTGCAGTTTTTGCAGGAGGGCGGGCTTGATTCCTTCCATTTTGTACATTTTTCTCGGGTATGAGGACCACCACAATGACTGCAGAGGTCTTCTTGTTCTTTACAAAATTTTTTGGTATGGCCGTAGCCCAGACATCTGGTACACTGTACCAATGGAGATTGATCCTGAGCTACGACCCTATATAAGTCTATGTTTACCCTTCCCGCATCCGTAATTTTCCTCCACAGGATGGGTGAAGCACTTAATACTATCTGCATGGTGTATTGGCTCTTGGTATTTTTACGGTATTTAACTGTAAGTCGATCGTCCTCGGGGTCGAGGCCACTGAAAAGCCCCCGGTTCTGGTTTCTTAGGGCACCTACTACCTCCTCGTCGGTGAGTCCTTTTGTCACTCCCTTGAGAACCAGAAGCGGGTCCCTATTCTTCAGGACCTCGACCGCGAGGCCCGTTCCTTCTCTTGCCAATTTCTTTTTGGCTTGTTCTCTTTCTTCATTAGTTGCGAAACCCATCACTACTTTTCTATCCTTCGCTTTCCTAATTCTTTCCACTTTAATACCGCTTTCCCTGGCCTTAACTATATTTCTTATTTTTTTCCAATACTTCTTCACTAGTATCCGTTTTATCTTTGGAAATCACAACCATCGATTGGATGGTTGGTGGTCTTTCGGTTCCTTTTGGTATTGTTGTGCCTGTAGCAGCCACTGCTGCGTAGGTCCGCATTTGTGTCTCCATGTGTTCATGCTGTCGAACAATCTGGTCTTGAAGAGCCTGAATTTTCGTTTCAATTTTCTTTGTATGCTCATTCAATAGTACAAAGTCAGTATTTTGGCTCTTTACTATGGTCTCTGAGAACTCTACTAGTTTATCATGCATATCTATTTTATCATCGAGAGCCGTCATTACCATTCTACGTAAATCCTTTGCTGTTTCCAAAATAATTTCCTTCAGTTCGGTTTTCAAATTTCTCGTTAAATCTATTGCTTTCTTAATTGTTTCGTATTTTTGTGCATAGAGATCCGAGTTTTCCATCCCTTTTTCTTTTATGTGTTTTTCGATTTCTTTCATAATTCTTGCTTTCTCCTTCTCTATTTTTGATCTATCCATTTTTATAGTCGAAAGGGAGGGTTGTGAAGTTGAAAAGAAAATTAATTTAAAACCAAAATAATCCAAAACAAAATCAAATACAATGGTTGTCACCCTACAATTTTAGTAACTACGGGCTTTACAACTTTATCTTTGCGGTCGATTCAGTATTGATGTTTTAGAAAAATAATTCTCAAAATTACAGATTTTAAGTTACGGTTTTGATTTTAACACAATTGCAAAGGGCGATAAATTGTCTGTTTCACTGTTATAGAATGATATATATTATAGTTCAATTTTAAAAGTTATAGCTCTTACAAAGTTTATGTATGATTTTATCGACCGCACTACGTTGAAAATTGTCTAGAAAACACTTATTTTTCTTGAGAAAAATCTGAGATTCCGCACAGTTGTAGTCACTAATATGCTTCGTTTTTTGGTAAAATAAAAAAGTAGGGTCGTCGCTTTACTTTTGACAGCGTTTACACTTGAAGTTTTAAAATGTATAACAGGTTCACAACTTAAGTTTGTATTGATTATAACTATTATTCAAATGTATCAATTTTGGAGAAATATATGTCTATTAGAAGGTCTTTACTTACACTATTCACTGAAGTTCACAGGATTACGATAGATTAAACAGTTGAAAAGATATAACACTCGAAACGGACACTTATATTTTTTATGTGCAGAGCGTCGCAGAAACGGTGCGTTCTCGAGCGCGGTTCGATGCAGACTGGGTTAGGTTAGGTTAGGTTAGGTTAGGTTAGGTTAGGTTAGGTTAGGTTAGGTTAGGTTAGGTTAGGTTAGGTTAGGTTAGGTTAGGTTAGGTTAGGTTAGGTTAGGTTAGGTTAGGTTAGGTTAGGTTAGGTTAGGTTAGGTTAGGTTAGGTTAGGTTAGGTTAGGTTAGGTTAGGTTAGGTTAGGTTAGGTTAGGTTAGGTTAGGTTAGGTTAGGTTAGGTTAGGTTAGGTTAGGTTAGGTTAGGTTAGGTTAGGTTAGGTTAGGTTAGGTTAGGTTAGGTTAGGTTAGGTTAGGTTAGGTTAGGTTAGGTTAGGTTAGGTTAGGTTAGGTTAGGTTAGGTTAGGTTAGGTTAGGTTAGGTTAGGTTAGGTTAGGTTAGGTTAGGTTAGGTTAGGTTAGGTTAGGTTAGGTTAGGTTAGGTTAGGTTAGGTTAGGTTAGGTTAGGTTAGGTTAGGTTAGGTTAGGTTAGGTTAGGTTAGGTTAGGTTAGGTTAGGTTAGGTTAGGTTAGGTTAGGTTAGGTTAGGTTAGGTTAGGTTAGGTTAGGTTAGGTTAGGTTAGGTTAGGTTAGGTTAGGTTAGGTTAGGTTAGGTTAGGTTAGGTTAGGTTAGGTTAGGTTAGGTTAGGTTAGGTTAGGTTAGGTTAGGTTAGGTTAGGTTAGGTTAGGTTAGGTTAGGTTAGGTTAGGTTAGGTTAGGTTAGGTTAGGTTAGGTTAGGTTAGGTTAGGTTAGGTTAGGTTAGGTTAGGTTAGGTTAGGTTAGGTTAGGTTAGGTTAGGTTAGGTTAGGTTAGGTTAGGTTAGGTTAGGTTAGGTTAGGTTAGGTTAGGTTAGGTTAGGTTAGGTTAGGTTAGGTTAGGTTAGGTTAGGTTAGGTTAGGTTAGGTTAGGTTAGGTTAGGTTAGGTTAGGTTAGGTTAGGTTAGGTTAGGTTAGGTTAGGTTAGGTTAGGTTAGGTTAGGTTAGGTTAGGTTAGGTTAGGTTAGGTTAGGTTAGGTTAGGTTAGGTTAGGTTAGGTTAGGTTAGGTTAGGTTAGGTTAGGTTAGGTTAGGTTAGGTTAGGTTAGGTTAGGTTAGGTTAGGTTAGGTTAGGTTAGGTTAGGTTAGGTTAGGTTAGGTTAGGTTAGGTTAGGTTAGGTTAGGTTAGGTTAGGTTAGGTTAGGTTAGGTTAGGTTAGGTTAGGTTAGGTTAGGTTAGGTTAGGTTAGGTTAGGTTAGGTTAGGTTAGGTTAGGTTAGGTTAGGTTAGGTTAGGTTAGGTTAGGTTAGGTTAGGTTAGGTTAGGTTAGGTTAGGTTAGGTTAGGTTAGGTTAGGTTAGGTTAGGTTAGGTTAGGTTAGGTTAGGTTAGGTTAGGTTAGGTTAGGTTAGGTTAGGTTAGGTTAGGTTAGGTTAGGTTAGGTTAGGTTAGGTTAGGTTAGGTTAGGTTAGGTTAGGTTAGGTTAGGTTAGGTTAGGTTAGGTTAGGTTAGGTTAGGTTAGGTTAGGTTAGGTTAGGTTAGGTTAGGTTAGGTTAGGTTAGGTTAGGTTAGGTTAGGTTAGGTTAGGTTAGGTTAGGTTAGGTTAGGTTAGGTTAGGTTAGGTTAGGTTAGGTTAGGTTAGGTTAGGTTAGGTTAGGTTAGGTTAGGTTAGGTTAGGTTAGGTTAGGTTAGGTTAGGTTAGGTTAGGTTAGGTTAGGTTAGGTTAGGTTAGGTTAGGTTAGGTTAGGTTAGGTTAGGTTAGGTTAGGTTAGGTTAGGTTAGGTTAGGTTAGGTTAGGTTAGGTTAGGTTAGGTTAGGTTAGGTTAGGTTAGGTTAGGTTAGGTTAGGTTAGGTTAGGTTAGGTTAGGTTAGGTTAGGTTAGGTTAGGTTAGGTTAGGTTAGGTTAGGTTAGGTTAGGTTAGGTTAGGTTAGGTTAGGTTAGGTTAGGTTAGGTTAGGTTAGGTTAGGTTAGGTTAGGTTAGGTTAGGTTAGGTTAGGTTAGGTTAGGTTA
>JAUPFZ010000023.1:20000-22500 GCA_036937285.1 Euphydryas editha | reverse complement strand
TACAATAGCCTAGGAACGTATCTCTATTTTTACCATATACGATCTCCGGTAGCACGTTTATATCTAATTTGACACCCAATTTAAATTCAACCTCTTGCCTCTCGCGGCAATGGGCCGGGCAGTCCAGGAGGACGTGGAGGACAGACTCAGAGCACGCAGGATCGCAGACGCACGATGGACTCTCCTTGCACTTGAAACGGTGCAAGTACTCGGAGAATCCACCATGCCCCGTCAATACCTGGGTGACAAATCTATCCACCTTTATTTTACCGATGATACGGTATGCGGCTATCGCGTCCGGGAAAAAGACCCGGGTGACACCGGCTGTTTCCCCGGCCTGGTATCGTTGGTTCCATTCATCAAGCGACCGCATACGAATGCTTCGCCTGATGAATGATACCGGGCAGCTGTCGTAGTCGAAGGCGCGTTTGGACTTTAGCGCAGCTTCCTTGGCCAGATGGTCGGCACGCTCATTCCCCTCTAGTCCCGCGTGGGCTTTGATCCAGTACAAACTAACAAGTTTGTCCTGTACCAAAGCCCTACGCAAGTGGCCCCGCGCCGGTTAGGTTAGGTTAGGTTAGGTTAGGTTAGGTTAGGTTAGGTTAGGTTAGGTTAGGTTAGGTTAGGTTAGGTTAGGTTAGGTTAGGTTAGGTTAGGTTAGGTTAGGTTAGGTTAGGTTAGGTTAGGTTAGGTTAGGTTAGGTTAGGTTAGGTTAGGTTAGGTTAGGTTAGGTTAGGTTAGGTTAGGTTAGGTTAGGTTAGGTTAGGTTAGGTTAGGTTAGGTTAGGTTAGGTTAGGTTAGGTTAGGTTAGGTTAGGTTAGGTTAGGTTAGGTTAGGTTAGGTTAGGTTAGGTTAGGTTAGGTTAGGTTAGGTTAGGTTAGGTTAGGTTAGGTTAGGTTAGGTTAGGTTAGGTTAGGTTAGGTTAGGTTAGGTTAGGTTAGGTTAGGTTAGGTTAGGTTAGGTTAGGTTAGGTTAGGTTAGGTTAGGTTAGGTTAGGTTAGGTTAGGTTAGGTTAGGTTAGGTTAGGTTAGGTTAGGTTAGGTTAGGTTAGGTTAGGTTAGGTTAGGTTAGGTTAGGTTAGGTTAGGTTAGGTTAGGTTAGGTTAGGTTAGGTTAGGTTAGGTTAGGTTAGGTTAGGTTAGGTTAGGTTAGGTTAGGTTAGGTTAGGTTAGGTTAGGTTAGGTTAGGTTAGGTTAGGTTAGGTTAGGTTAGGTTAGGTTAGGTTAGGTTAGGTTAGGTTAGGTTAGGTTAGGTTAGGTTAGGTTAGGTTAGGTTAGGTTAGGTTAGGTTAGGTTAGGTTAGGTTAGGTTAGGTTAGGTTAGGTTAGGTTAGGTTAGGTTAGGTTAGGTTAGGTTAGGTTAGGTTAGGTTAGGTTAGGTTAGGTTAGGTTAGGTTAGGTTAGGTTAGGTTAGGTTAGGTTAGGTTAGGTTAGGTTAGGTTAGGTTAGGTTAGGTTAGGTTAGGTTAGGTTAGGTTAGGTTAGGTTAGGTTAGGTTAGGTTAGGTTAGGTTAGGTTAGGTTAGGTTAGGTTAGGTTAGGTTAGGTTAGGTTAGGTTAGGTTAGGTTAGGTTAGGTTAGGTTAGGTTAGGTTAGGTTAGGTTAGGTTAGGTTAGGTTAGGTTAGGTTAGGTTAGGTTAGGTTAGGTTAGGTTAGGTTAGGTTAGGTTAGGTTAGGTTAGGTTAGGTTAGGTTAGGTTAGGTTAGGTTAGGTTAGGTTAGGTTAGGTTAGGTTAGGTTAGGTTAGGTTAGGTTAGGTTAGGTTAGGTTAGGTTAGGTTAGGTTAGGTTAGGTTAGGTTAGGTTAGGTTAGGTTAGGTTAGGTTAGGTTAGGTTAGGTTAGGTTAGGTTAGGTTAGGTTAGGTTAGGTTAGGTTAGGTTAGGTTAGGTTAGGTTAGGTTAGGTTAGGTTAGGTTAGGTTAGGTTAGGTTAGGTTAGGTTAGGTTAGGTTAGGTTAGGTTAGGTTAGGTTAGGTTAGGTTAGGTTAGGTTAGGTTAGGTTAGGTTAGGTTAGGTTAGGTTAGGTTAGGTTAGGTTAGGTTAGGTTAGGTTAGGTTAGGTTAGGTTAGGTTAGGTTAGGTTAGGTTAGGTTAGGTTAGGTTAGGTTAGGTTAGGTTAGGTTAGGTTAGGTTAGGTTAGGTTAGGTTAGGTTAGGTTAGGTTAGGTTAGGTTAGGTTAGGTTAGGTTAGGTTAGGTTAGGTTAGGTTAGGTTAGGTTAGGTTAGGTTAGGTTAGGTTAGGTTAGGTTAGGTTAGGTTAGGTTAGGTTAGGTTAGGTTAGGTTAGGTTAGGTTAGGTTAGGTTAGGTTAGGTTAGGTTAGGTTAGGTTAGGTTAGGTTAGGTTAGGTTAGGTTAGGTTAGGTTAGGTTAGGTTAGGTTAGGTTAGGTTAGGTTAGGTTAGGTTAGGTTAGGTTAGGTTAGGTTAGGTTAGGTTAGGTTAGGTTAGGTTAGGTTAGGTTAGGTTAGGTTAGGTTAGGTTAGGTTAGGTTAGGTTAGGTTAGGTTAGGTTA
>JAUPFZ010000023.1:0-17500 GCA_036937285.1 Euphydryas editha | reverse complement strand
AACAAAATACAATTTTCCTCCAACTATTTATTTCTAAATCCTTAAGCTAATATTTTACACAAATTCTTAATTTCTAGGTTCTAGTTAATTTTAACAAAAAATTTTATGCCATAGCCAATATATACTCAATATGTTGTTATGACATAATTGCTTAAATCTATATAATTTCCTAATAGTGTGACTTTTAGAAACAAGAAACCAGCATTTGCTCTCGTATTTAGTCGGCGTAGTCAATACCAAAATTTTTGACAAGAAACCTAAAGATCTGCAGCAAGCCGGCGGCGCGTTCCCCTCTTGTCCCGCAGGAGTTTTGCTCCGTAGCAAGCTTAAAAGTTTCCTCTGGGGCAAAAACCCCCACGGGTAGTCCCATGCATGAGCAGCCAGGGGACAGGGTATCCTTGTTATTTGAGCCACCGTTTCAGCCAGCACGCCCTTAGCAATACGCAACACTGGATCGGGCTATATCGTCCCACCTTTTCCTTACAGTGCAGCCATTGCTAAACGCATTGTGCTCGACGTCATCGAGCCTTGCCATTTTGCAATTCCTGCATGCTGGGGGGAGAGCCGCGAGCCAGTCCGCGCACTTAGCCTTGAGATGCGGGCCTCCACAGTGGCTGCACACATCCGCCGACTCACTGCAAAACCGCCTGCTATGCCCATAGCCCAAGCACTTGGAACATTGGACCAGCGGAGACTGGTCCTCTGCCCTCACCCTCTGGAGGTCTATATGAACAGTGCCCTTTTGGGTTATCCTTCTCCAAATTGAGGGTGATGTGCTCAGGACTACGTGCACAGCATGCGGGTTTCTTGTCTTCCGCCTAAACTTGACAGTTATACGGTCTTCCTCGTTGTCGAGGTCGCAGAACAAGTCCCGGTTCTGATTCCTCAGAGCCTTGACAATGTCCTCGTCGGTATTAATCGACAAGACGCCCTTGAGGACCAGAAGCGGGTCCCGATTTCTCACTTCCTCAACAACGAGGCCCGTATCCTGCTTCTCCAGCCTTTCCCTAACCTTCTGCCTCTCCTCCTTTGTCCCAAAACCCAGAATCACCTTCCGGTCTTTTGCCTTCCTCACTCGTTCCACTCTGACCCACCCTTCTTTGGCGTTCACCGCCTGCCTAACCCTCGTCAGGACCTCCTCCCCGGAGTCAGCCTCGTCTTTCGACGTGACCACCACCGAGTGGAGGGTACCTGGACCAGATGTTATGGTCGACGAGGGCCCGGCTGCAGCCACACTGGCGTATGTCCGCGGCTGTTGAAGGGTCTCTTGGTGACTGTCGAGACGGTCCTGGAGAGTCTGCATCATTTTGGTGTTTTCTGTTAGAAGCCGAGAATGCTCTTCTATCTTGACCCTTAGGTCAAAGTCAGGTGCCACCACAGACTCCGGGCTAGCGCATATTTGCGTCGGCCCAGCGCCCGCAGCGGCTCCGTCCTTCTTCAGGGCTCTCTCGGACTCCAATGCGACCTCCGCATCCTTCACCAACTGAAACAGCCTCTCCAGGGCCTGGGTCAAAGTGGCCTTGTATTCGGCCTTGAGGTTCCTCGACATTTTCAACGCCGTGTTACCCGACGTCAAGCTTGCCTTGGCTTCCGCCACCCTATCCTTATAAATCTTTTTCTTTGTGGAGGCCTGGACCACCGCCGCCGTTCGTCCAGTTCTAGCCTTTACCGTCGGTGCCTCGGCTTCATGCTGCGTTGGCACAGGCTTTTCGGCAGCGGGGTCAGAAGTTGCAGCATCCCACCCTCCAGTACTGCGTCGCAATTTGGAACCCCCGGGTCCTATAGGAGATTTTGGTGGTGTCTTAGAAGTTGCACCAAACTTAGCCGGCCGCTTAAAGGCCTTTGGCGTCACCTCTTCCGGGGGGACGGGCTCAATACCTAATATTACCAACCTATCGACCTCGCCGAACCCCATGAGCACCTCACGTGTGTCCGGCGAGACCAACGAGAGTGGATCAATAACCCCTTCATTTGATTCCGGCCTCGAAGGTGTCCTGGGTGGTGACTTTGGGGAGGGTTTTGACCCTGCGCCTTGTTTTGTGGGTGTTCTCATAACAGACATCCTAGAGGTACGCGTCGTTAATTAAAATTGTCAAAATTTTAAAACTTCTAAGCGGATTGTAGAGGGATCACGCTAGTCGCTTATTTATAAAAGTCACAATTTACAGTTGTTGCAATAGCAACAAAACGTTAAATACACCTAAACTAACTTAAAATTAATTAAAATCAACTTCTGCAATGACTCTACGGTCGAACTCTACAACGACTCTAGATAGAGTCGCCGGTCCAGTACCAATCGATAGCCCTTCCTCGGGGCTAATTTACGGAAAAAACCGCGTCGCTCCACGACCAGCGGTTCCCGAGTTACAGCGATTTGAATTTTTCCAAGATGGCGGACCAAAAAGTGGTTCCGCCGCAACCTAAACTTTAAAAATTTATAACTCGTGAACCGCTAGCCGCAGAAACACGAGCGACGGCTCTCCGTGATGGGCTTTGAGCCCTCTACCGGAAACCAGCTGTTATTATCAAATCTGGAGGTCGACTCTATCTAGAGTCGAAACCTTGCGCAACGTGTAGAGCCCGCCACAACACTATATCTAAAAGAAACCGCAACTTCGTGCGATAAGCCCAACTAAAGTTATACAACTTTAAAAATTTTTAATATGGCCGCCAAGATGGCCGCCACAAATACAAAATCTGCTATACTTGACCAAAACCTAGCGAGCTTGGGCTCGTTTGATTCGTCTTTTTGTAAACTACACAACTATATTATTATTAACAAGAAATATGCAACCCCCGATTTTTGGGGTGCAAAAAACCGTAAAAAACACACAAAAATTTTAATTACTTCAAAAAATTTAATAAAAAAGTTCTCTAAAAAGTTTAAAATAATAATTTTAAAATGTTTCGCGAAGCTATTAAGTTATTAATTACACCCCCACGTGTCAACCCTTAATTTTCAAAAAATCGTAACTTCCAAACTACTAAGCCAAAAAATGTGAAATTTATAATTTAAATAGAGCTCAATGAGCTCTATCCAATGAATAAAAAATAAGTGGGGGTCGTCGCTTTACTTTTTGAAATAAAAAATTTTGAATTTTGACAATTTACAAAAATCTTAATAACTCCGCGAAAACCAACCTTAAAATTATGCACGAAGTGTCTCCTGGCTGCTCTCAATGCGCTGCGTCGTTTGAGCCTGCTTGCAGATTTTTAAGACCACGAGATCCAAGACCACGTGGCCACGTGGTCGACGGTTTTTCCTTTATAACTCACTGGATTTTCCCCGGAAAAAACCGAGTGAGGTGTCAAAATGTAGAGCTTTTTAAGCCCCGTCCAACGATGTAATAAAAATAATACGTTCTCGATCGTTTTCGAGCAGCGTATTCGGTTAAAGCTTTTAAATTTTTAAAAATCACCAGTTTTTCCACTTTTAAAAATACTTCTCGAACTTTGCGCACAAAACAAAAAGCACCACTCTGTAGAGCACACAAAGACGCAACTTTTGATATATTGCACGTTAAAATACGTGCAGAAAATACCACTTTTTCGTATTTTAGAAACTTTAAAATCTGCGGAGCGACTTCGAAACACAGCGCACGCGTGCGTTCTCGGTGGCGGGCGACTGCAGAAGGGGTTAGGTTAGGTTAGGTTAGGTTAGGTTAGGTTAGGTTAGGTTAGGTTAGGTTAGGTTAGGTTAGGTTAGGTTAGGTTAGGTTAGGTTAGGTTAGGTTAGGTTAGGTTAGGTTAGGTTAGGTTAGGTTAGGTTAGGTTAGGTTAGGTTAGGTTAGGTTAGGTTAGGTTAGGTTAGGTTAGGTTAGGTTAGGTTAGGTTAGGTTAGGTTAGGTTAGGTTAGGTTAGGTTAGGTTAGGTTAGGTTAGGTTAGGTTAGGTTAGGTTAGGTTAGGTTAGGTTAGGTTAGGTTAGGTTAGGTTAGGTTAGGTTAGGTTAGGTTAGGTTAGGTTAGGTTAGGTTAGGTTAGGTTAGGTTAGGTTAGGTTAGGTTAGGTTAGGTTAGGTTAGGTTAGGTTAGGTTAGGTTAGGTTAGGTTAGGTTAGGTTAGGTTAGGTTAGGTTAGGTTAGGTTAGGTTAGGTTAGGTTAGGTTAGGTTAGGTTAGGTTAGGTTAGGTTAGGTTAGGTTAGGTTAGGTTAGGTTAGGTTAGGTTAGGTTAGGTTAGGTTAGGTTAGGTTAGGTTAGGTTAGGTTAGGTTAGGTTAGGTTAGGTTAGGTTAGGTTAGGTTAGGTTAGGTTAGGTTAGGTTAGGTTAGGTTAGGTTAGGTTAGGTTAGGTTAGGTTAGGTTAGGTTAGGTTAGGTTAGGTTAGGTTAGGTTAGGTTAGGTTAGGTTAGGTTAGGTTAGGTTAGGTTAGGTTAGGTTAGGTTAGGTTAGGTTAGGTTAGGTTAGGTTAGGTTAGGTTAGGTTAGGTTAGGTTAGGTTAGGTTAGGTTAGGTTAGGTTAGGTTAGGTTAGGTTAGGTTAGGTTAGGTTAGGTTAGGTTAGGTTAGGTTAGGTTAGGTTAGGTTAGGTTAGGTTAGGTTAGGTTAGGTTAGGTTAGGTTAGGTTAGGTTAGGTTAGGTTAGGTTAGGTTAGGTTAGGTTAGGTTAGGTTAGGTTAGGTTAGGTTAGGTTAGGTTAGGTTAGGTTAGGTTAGGTTAGGTTAGGTTAGGTTAGGTTAGGTTAGGTTAGGTTAGGTTAGGTTAGGTTAGGTTAGGTTAGGTTAGGTTAGGTTAGGTTAGGTTAGGTTAGGTTAGGTTAGGTTAGGTTAGGTTAGGTTAGGTTAGGTTAGGTTAGGTTAGGTTAGGTTAGGTTAGGTTAGGTTAGGTTAGGTTAGGTTAGGTTTTTTTTTTTTTTTTTTTTTTTTTTTTTTTTTTTTTTTTTTTTTTTTTTTTTTTTTTTTTTTTTTTTTTTTTTTTTTTTTTTTAATCTAGACCTCCCCGAAATTGTGGGAAGACTGTTTTTACAATTTTTCTTTACTATCTACTGTGTAATTATTATCTTCAAACTCATTCAAACTTCTCTATCTCGTACTCTGCTCGTCATTCATTCTGCATACCTTGTTCGTCTAGCATTCATCGACTTTCATTCATGGCATAGGGCACATTGTGTGTACTTACAAACTATATAACACTGGGACAGTGAGGGGGGAAGCAGTTTATAACTTTTTATTTAATTCTACAATTTTTCTTAAAAACTAGGTCTTACTTAACTACTACACTTTTAATGACTTAAAACTAACTATGTACAGAGGCAGGTAAATACTACACAAAACTTAACAGCATAATTATAACAACAAATAATTATTTATATAAAACAAAATTTTTTATACCACTACAATTTATCTCTATCTTATTTCTATGTTCCTTATTTATATTATGACAATTTTTCATGTTAGCCTACTTATACCTATTATAACTATCTAACATGATTTACTTATATTCTATTTCTATAATTTACTATTTTACAGATCTTCTTACAATAATCTAGGAACAAGTTTCTGTCTCTACCATATACAATTTCCGACAGCGAATTTATGTTCAATTTTGTATTCAGTAAGATTTCGACATCCTGCCTCTCTCGACAATGGGCCGGGCAGTCCAGGAGGACGTGGAGGACAGACTCAGAACACGCGGGATCGCAGACGCACGATGGACTCTCCTTGCACTTGAAACGGTGCAAGTACTCGGAGAATCCACCGTGCCCCGTCAATACCTGGGTGACAAATCTGTCCACCTTTATTTTACCGATGATACGGTAGGCGGCTATCGCGTCCGGGAAGAAGACCCGGGTGACACCGGCAGTTTCACCGGCCCGGTATCGTTGGTTCCATTCATCAAGCGACCGCATACGAATGCTTCGCTTGATGAACGAAACCGGGCAGCTGTCGTAGTCAAATCTGCGTTTAGACTTTAGCGCAGCTTCCTTAGCCAGATGGTCGGCACGCTCGTTCCCCTCTAGTCCCGCGTGGGCTTTGATCCAGAACGGTTAGGTTAGGTTAGGTTAGGTTAGGTTAGGTTAGGTTAGGTTAGGTTAGGTTAGGTTAGGTTAGGTTAGGTTAGGTTAGGTTAGGTTAGGTTAGGTTAGGTTAGGTTAGGTTAGGTTAGGTTAGGTTAGGTTAGGTTAGGTTAGGTTAGGTTAGGTTAGGTTAGGTTAGGTTAGGTTAGGTTAGGTTAGGTTAGGTTAGGTTAGGTTAGGTTAGGTTAGGTTAGGTTAGGTTAGGTTAGGTTAGGTTAGGTTAGGTTAGGTTAGGTTAGGTTAGGTTAGGTTAGGTTAGGTTAGGTTAGGTTAGGTTAGGTTAGGTTAGGTTAGGTTAGGTTAGGTTAGGTTAGGTTAGGTTAGGTTAGGTTAGGTTAGGTTAGGTTAGGTTAGGTTAGGTTAGGTTAGGTTAGGTTAGGTTAGGTTAGGTTAGGTTAGGTTAGGTTAGGTTAGGTTAGGTTAGGTTAGGTTAGGTTAGGTTAGGTTAGGTTAGGTTAGGTTAGGTTAGGTTAGGTTAGGTTAGGTTAGGTTAGGTTAGGTTAGGTTAGGTTAGGTTAGGTTAGGTTAGGTTAGGTTAGGTTAGGTTAGGTTAGGTTAGGTTAGGTTAGGTTAGGTTAGGTTAGGTTAGGTTAGGTTAGGTTAGGTTAGGTTAGGTTAGGTTAGGTTAGGTTAGGTTAGGTTAGGTTAGGTTAGGTTAGGTTAGGTTAGGTTAGGTTAGGTTAGGTTAGGTTAGGTTAGGTTAGGTTAGGTTAGGTTAGGTTAGGTTAGGTTAGGTTAGGTTAGGTTAGGTTAGGTTAGGTTAGGTTAGGTTAGGTTAGGTTAGGTTAGGTTAGGTTAGGTTAGGTTAGGTTAGGTTAGGTTAGGTTAGGTTAGGTTAGGTTAGGTTAGGTTAGGTTAGGTTAGGTTAGGTTAGGTTAGGTTAGGTTAGGTTAGGTTAGGTTAGGTTAGGTTAGGTTAGGTTAGGTTAGGTTAGGTTAGGTTAGGTTAGGTTAGGTTAGGTTAGGTTAGGTTAGGTTAGGTTAGGTTAGGTTAGGTTAGGTTAGGTTAGGTTAGGTTAGGTTAGGTTAGGTTAGGTTAGGTTAGGTTAGGTTAGGTTAGGTTAGGTTAGGTTAGGTTAGGTTAGGTTAGGTTAGGTTAGGTTAGGTTAGGTTAGGTTAGGTTAGGTTAGGTTAGGTTAGGTTAGGTTAGGTTAGGTTAGGTTAGGTTAGGTTAGGTTAGGTTAGGTTAGGTTAGGTTAGGTTAGGTTAGGTTAGGTTAGGTTAGGTTAGGTTAGGTTAGGTTAGGTTAGGTTAGGTTAGGTTAGGTTAGGTTAGGTTAGGTTAGGTTAGGTTAGGTTAGGTTAGGTTAGGTTAGGTTAGGTTAGGTTAGGTTAGGTTAGGTTAGGTTAGGTTAGGTTAGGTTAGGTTAGGTTAGGTTAGGTTAGGTTAGGTTAGGTTAGGTTAGGTTAGGTTAGGTTAGGTTAGGTTAGGTTAGGTTAGGTTAGGTTAGGTTAGGTTAGGTTAGGTTAGGTTAGGTTAGGTTAGGTTAGGTTAGGTTAGGTTAGGTTAGGTTAGGTTAGGTTAGGTTAGGTTAGGTTAGGTTAGGTTAGGTTAGGTTAGGTTAGGTTAGGTTAGGTTAGGTTAGGTTAGGTTAGGTTAGGTTAGGTTAGGTTAGGTTAGGTTAGGTTAGGTTAGGTTAGGTTAGGTTAGGTTAGGTTAGGTTAGGTTAGGTTAGGTTAGGTTAGGTTAGGTTAGGTTAGGTTAGGTTAGGTTAGGTTAGGTTAGGTTAGGTTAGGTTAGGTTAGGTTAGGTTAGGTTAGGTTAGGTTAGGTTAGGTTAGGTTAGGTTAGGTTAGGTTAGGTTAGGTTAGGTTAGGTTAGGTTAGGTTAGGTTAGGTTAGGTTAGGTTAGGTTAGGTTAGGTTAGGTTAGGTTAGGTTAGGTTAGGTTAGGTTAGGTTAGGTTAGGTTAGGTTAGGTTAGGTTAGGTTAGGTTAGGTTAGGTTAGGTTAGGTTAGGTTAGGTTAGGTTAGGTTAGGTTAGGTTAGGTTAGGTTAGGTTAGGTTAGGTTAGGTTAGGTTAGGTTAGGTTAGGTTAGGTTAGGTTAGGTTAGGTTAGGTTAGGTTAGGTTAGGTTAGGTTAGGTTAGGTTAGGTTAGGTTAGGTTAGGTTAGGTTAGGTTAGGTTAGGTTAGGTTAGGTTAGGTTAGGTTAGGTTAGGTTAGGTTAGGTTAGGTTAGGTTAGGTTAGGTTAGGTTAGGTTAGGTTAGGTTAGGTTAGGTTAGGTTAGGTTAGGTTAGGTTAGGTTAGGTTAGGTTAGGTTAGGTTAGGTTAGGTTAGGTTAGGTTAGGTTAGGTTAGGTTAGGTTAGGTTAGGTTAGGTTAGGTTAGGTTAGGTTAGGTTAGGTTAGGTTAGGTTAGGTTAGGTTAGGTTAGGTTAGGTTAGGTTAGGTTAGGTTAGGTTAGGTTAGGTTAGGTTAGGTTAGGTTAGGTTAGGTTAGGTTAGGTTAGGTTAGGTTAGGTTAGGTTAGGTTAGGTTAGGTTAGGTTAGGTTAGGTTAGGTTAGGTTAGGTTAGGTTAGGTTAGGTTAGGTTAGGTTAGGTTAGGTTAGGTTAGGTTAGGTTAGGTTAGGTTAGGTTAGGTTAGGTTAGGTTAGGTTAGGTTAGGTTAGGTTAGGTTAGGTTAGGTTAGGTTAGGTTAGGTTAGGTTAGGTTAGGTTAGGTTAGGTTAGGTTAGGTTAGGTTAGGTTAGGTTAGGTTAGGTTAGGTTAGGTTAGGTTAGGTTAGGTTAGGTTAGGTTAGGTTAGGTTAGGTTAGGTTAGGTTAGGTTAGGTTAGGTTAGGTTAGGTTAGGTTAGGTTAGGTTAGGTTAGGTTAGGTTAGGTTAGGTTAGGTTAGGTTAGGTTAGGTTAGGTTAGGTTAGGTTAGGTTAGGTTAGGTTAGGTTAGGTTAGGTTAGGTTAGGTTAGGTTAGGTTAGGTTAGGTTAGGTTAGGTTAGGTTAGGTTAGGTTAGGTTAGGTTAGGTTAGGTTAGGTTAGGTTAGGTTAGGTTAGGTTAGGTTAGGTTAGGTTAGGTTAGGTTAGGTTAGGTTAGGTTAGGTTAGGTTAGGTTAGGTTAGGTTAGGTTAGGTTAGGTTAGGTTAGGTTAGGTTAGGTTAGGTTAGGTTAGGTTAGGTTAGGTTAGGTTAGGTTAGGTTAGGTTAGGTTAGGTTAGGTTAGGTTAGGTTAGGTTAGGTTAGGTTAGGTTAGGTTAGGTTAGGTTAGGTTAGGTTAGGTTAGGTTAGGTTAGGTTAGGTTAGGTTAGGTTAGGTTAGGTTAGGTTAGGTTAGGTTAGGTTAGGTTAGGTTAGGTTAGGTTAGGTTAGGTTAGGTTAGGTTAGGTTAGGTTAGGTTAGGTTAGGTTAGGTTAGGTTAGGTTAGGTTAGGTTAGGTTAGGTTAGGTTAGGTTAGGTTAGGTTAGGTTAGGTTAGGTTAGGTTAGGTTAGGTTAGGTTAGGTTAGGTTAGGTTAGGTTAGGTTAGGTTAGGTTAGGTTAGGTTAGGTTAGGTTAGGTTAGGTTAGGTTAGGTTAGGTTAGGTTAGGTTAGGTTAGGTTAGGTTAGGTTAGGTTAGGTTAGGTTAGGTTAGGTTAGGTTAGGTTAGGTTAGGTTAGGTTAGGTTAGGTTAGGTTAGGTTAGGTTAGGTTAGGTTAGGTTAGGTTAGGTTAGGTTAGGTTAGGTTAGGTTAGGTTAGGTTAGGTTAGGTTAGGTTAGGTTAGGTTAGGTTAGGTTAGGTTAGGTTAGGTTAGGTTAGGTTAGGTTAGGTTAGGTTAGGTTAGGTTAGGTTAGGTTAGGTTAGGTTAGGTTAGGTTAGGTTAGGTTAGGTTAGGTTAGGTTAGGTTAGGTTAGGTTAGGTTAGGTTAGGTTAGGTTAGGTTAGGTTAGGTTAGGTTAGGTTAGGTTAGGTTAGGTTAGGTTAGGTTAGGTTAGGTTAGGTTAGGTTAGGTTAGGTTAGGTTAGGTTAGGTTAGGTTAGGTTAGGTTAGGTTAGGTTAGGTTAGGTTAGGTTAGGTTAGGTTAGGTTAGGTTAGGTTAGGTTAGGTTAGGTTAGGTTAGGTTAGGTTAGGTTAGGTTAGGTTAGGTTAGGTTAGGTTAGGTTAGGTTAGGTTAGGTTAGGTTAGGTTAGGTTAGGTTAGGTTAGGTTAGGTTAGGTTAGGTTAGGTTAGGTTAGGTTAGGTTAGGTTAGGTTAGGTTAGGTTAGGTTAGGTTAGGTTAGGTTAGGTTAGGTTAGGTTAGGTTAGGTTAGGTTAGGTTAGGTTAGGTTAGGTTAGGTTAGGTTAGGTTAGGTTAGGTTAGGTTAGGTTAGGTTAGGTTAGGTTAGGTTAGGTTAGGTTAGGTTAGGTTAGGTTAGGTTAGGTTAGGTTAGGTTAGGTTAGGTTAGGTTAGGTTAGGTTAGGTTAGGTTAGGTTAGGTTAGGTTAGGTTAGGTTAGGTTAGGTTAGGTTAGGTTAGGTTAGGTTAGGTTAGGTTAGGTTAGGTTAGGTTAGGTTAGGTTAGGTTAGGTTAGGTTAGGTTAGGTTAGGTTAGGTTAGGTTAGGTTAGGTTAGGTTAGGTTAGGTTAGGTTAGGTTAGGTTAGGTTAGGTTAGGTTAGGTTAGGTTAGGTTAGGTTAGGTTAGGTTAGGTTAGGTTAGGTTAGGTTAGGTTAGGTTAGGTTAGGTTAGGTTAGGTTAGGTTAGGTTAGGTTAGGTTAGGTTAGGTTAGGTTAGGTTAGGTTAGGTTAGGTTAGGTTAGGTTAGGTTAGGTTAGGTTAGGTTAGGTTAGGTTAGGTTAGGTTAGGTTAGGTTAGGTTAGGTTAGGTTAGGTTAGGTTAGGTTAGGTTAGGTTAGGTTAGGTTAGGTTAGGTTAGGTTAGGTTAGGTTAGGTTAGGTTAGGTTAGGTTAGGTTAGGTTAGGTTAGGTTAGGTTAGGTTAGGTTAGGTTAGGTTAGGTTAGGTTAGGTTAGGTTAGGTTAGGTTAGGTTAGGTTAGGTTAGGTTAGGTTAGGTTAGGTTAGGTTAGGTTAGGTTAGGTTAGGTTAGGTTAGGTTAGGTTAGGTTAGGTTAGGTTAGGTTAGGTTAGGTTAGGTTAGGTTAGGTTAGGTTAGGTTAGGTTAGGTTAGGTTAGGTTAGGTTAGGTTAGGTTAGGTTAGGTTAGGTTAGGTTAGGTTAGGTTAGGTTAGGTTAGGTTAGGTTAGGTTAGGTTAGGTTAGGTTAGGTTAGGTTAGGTTAGGTTAGGTTAGGTTAGGTTAGGTTAGGTTAGGTTAGGTTAGGTTAGGTTAGGTTAGGTTAGGTTAGGTTAGGTTAGGTTAGGTTAGGTTAGGTTAGGTTAGGTTAGGTTAGGTTAGGTTAGGTTAGGTTAGGTTAGGTTAGGTTAGGTTAGGTTAGGTTAGGTTAGGTTAGGTTAGGTTAGGTTAGGTTAGGTTAGGTTAGGTTAGGTTAGGTTAGGTTAGGTTAGGTTAGGTTAGGTTAGGTTAGGTTAGGTTAGGTTAGGTTAGGTTAGGTTAGGTTAGGTTAGGTTAGGTTAGGTTAGGTTAGGTTAGGTTAGGTTAGGTTAGGTTAGGTTAGGTTAGGTTAGGTTAGGTTAGGTTAGGTTAGGTTAGGTTAGGTTAGGTTAGGTTAGGTTAGGTTAGGTTAGGTTAGGTTAGGTTAGGTTAGGTTAGGTTAGGTTAGGTTAGGTTAGGTTAGGTTAGGTTAGGTTAGGTTAGGTTAGGTTAGGTTAGGTTAGGTTAGGTTAGGTTAGGTTAGGTTAGGTTAGGTTAGGTTAGGTTAGGTTAGGTTAGGTTAGGTTAGGTTAGGTTAGGTTAGGTTAGGTTAGGTTAGGTTAGGTTAGGTTAGGTTAGGTTAGGTTAGGTTAGGTTAGGTTAGGTTAGGTTAGGTTAGGTTAGGTTAGGTTAGGTTAGGTTAGGTTAGGTTAGGTTAGGTTAGGTTAGGTTAGGTTAGGTTAGGTTAGGTTAGGTTAGGTTAGGTTAGGTTAGGTTAGGTTAGGTTAGGTTAGGTTAGGTTAGGTTAGGTTAGGTTAGGTTAGGTTAGGTTAGGTTAGGTTAGGTTAGGTTAGGTTAGGTTAGGTTAGGTTAGGTTAGGTTAGGTTAGGTTAGGTTAGGTTAGGTTAGGTTAGGTTAGGTTAGGTTAGGTTAGGTTAGGTTAGGTTAGGTTAGGTTAGGTTAGGTTAGGTTAGGTTAGGTTAGGTTAGGTTAGGTTAGGTTAGGTTAGGTTAGGTTAGGTTAGGTTAGGTTAGGTTAGGTTAGGTTAGGTTAGGTTAGGTTAGGTTAGGTTAGGTTAGGTTAGGTTAGGTTAGGTTAGGTTAGGTTAGGTTAGGTTAGGTTAGGTTAGGTTAGGTTAGGTTAGGTTAGGTTAGGTTAGGTTAGGTTAGGTTAGGTTAGGTTAGGTTAGGTTAGGTTAGGTTAGGTTAGGTTAGGTTAGGTTAGGTTAGGTTAGGTTAGGTTAGGTTAGGTTAGGTTAGGTTAGGTTAGGTTAGGTTAGGTTAGGTTAGGTTAGGTTAGGTTAGGTTAGGTTAGGTTAGGTTAGGTTAGGTTAGGTTAGGTTAGGTTAGGTTAGGTTAGGTTAGGTTAGGTTAGGTTAGGTTAGGTTAGGTTAGGTTAGGTTAGGTTAGGTTAGGTTAGGTTAGGTTAGGTTAGGTTAGGTTAGGTTAGGTTAGGTTAGGTTAGGTTAGGTTAGGTTAGGTTAGGTTAGGTTAGGTTAGGTTAGGTTAGGTTAGGTTAGGTTAGGTTAGGTTAGGTTAGGTTAGGTTAGGTTAGGTTAGGTTAGGTTAGGTTAGGTTAGGTTAGGTTAGGTTAGGTTAGGTTAGGTTAGGTTAGGTTAGGTTAGGTTAGGTTAGGTTAGGTTAGGTTAGGTTAGGTTAGGTTAGGTTAGGTTAGGTTAGGTTAGGTTAGGTTAGGTTAGGTTAGGTTAGGTTAGGTTAGGTTAGGTTAGGTTAGGTTAGGTTAGGTTAGGTTAGGTTAGGTTAGGTTAGGTTAGGTTAGGTTAGGTTAGGTTAGGTTAGGTTAGGTTAGGTTAGGTTAGGTTAGGTTAGGTTAGGTTAGGTTAGGTTAGGTTAGGTTAGGTTAGGTTAGGTTAGGTTAGGTTAGGTTAGGTTAGGTTAGGTTAGGTTAGGTTAGGTTAGGTTAGGTTAGGTTAGGTTAGGTTAGGTTAGGTTAGGTTAGGTTAGGTTAGGTTAGGTTAGGTTAGGTTAGGTTAGGTTAGGTTAGGTTAGGTTAGGTTAGGTTAGGTTAGGTTAGGTTAGGTTAGGTTAGGTTAGGTTAGGTTAGGTTAGGTTAGGTTAGGTTAGGTTAGGTTAGGTTAGGTTAGGTTAGGTTAGGTTAGGTTAGGTTAGGTTAGGTTAGGTTAGGTTAGGTTAGGTTAGGTTAGGTTAGGTTAGGTTAGGTTAGGTTAGGTTAGGTTAGGTTAGGTTAGGTTAGGTTAGGTTAGGTTAGGTTAGGTTAGGTTAGGTTAGGTTAGGTTAGGTTAGGTTAGGTTAGGTTAGGTTAGGTTAGGTTAGGTTAGGTTAGGTTAGGTTAGGTTAGGTTAGGTTAGGTTAGGTTAGGTTAGGTTAGGTTAGGTTAGGTTAGGTTAGGTTAGGTTAGGTTAGGTTAGGTTAGGTTAGGTTAGGTTAGGTTAGGTTAGGTTAGGTTAGGTTAGGTTAGGTTAGGTTAGGTTAGGTTAGGTTAGGTTAGGTTAGGTTAGGTTAGGTTAGGTTAGGTTAGGTTAGGTTAGGTTAGGTTAGGTTAGGTTAGGTTAGGTTAGGTTAGGTTAGGTTAGGTTAGGTTAGGTTAGGTTAGGTTAGGTTAGGTTAGGTTAGGTTAGGTTAGGTTAGGTTAGGTTAGGTTAGGTTAGGTTAGGTTAGGTTAGGTTAGGTTAGGTTAGGTTAGGTTAGGTTAGGTTAGGTTAGGTTAGGTTAGGTTAGGTTAGGTTAGGTTAGGTTAGGTTAGGTTAGGTTAGGTTAGGTTAGGTTAGGTTAGGTTAGGTTAGGTTAGGTTAGGTTAGGTTAGGTTAGGTTAGGTTAGGTTAGGTTAGGTTAGGTTAGGTTAGGTTAGGTTAGGTTAGGTTAGGTTAGGTTAGGTTAGGTTAGGTTAGGTTAGGTTAGGTTAGGTTAGGTTAGGTTAGGTTAGGTTAGGTTAGGTTAGGTTAGGTTAGGTTAGGTTAGGTTAGGTTAGGTTAGGTTAGGTTAGGTTAGGTTAGGTTAGGTTAGGTTAGGTTAGGTTAGGTTAGGTTAGGTTAGGTTAGGTTAGGTTAGGTTAGGTTAGGTTAGGTTAGGTTAGGTTAGGTTAGGTTAGGTTAGGTTAGGTTAGGTTAGGTTAGGTTAGGTTAGGTTAGGTTAGGTTAGGTTAGGTTAGGTTAGGTTAGGTTAGGTTAGGTTAGGTTAGGTTAGGTTAGGTTAGGTTAGGTTAGGTTAGGTTAGGTTAGGTTAGGTTAGGTTAGGTTAGGTTAGGTTAGGTTAGGTTAGGTTAGGTTAGGTTAGGTTAGGTTAGGTTAGGTTAGGTTAGGTTAGGTTAGGTTAGGTTAGGTTAGGTTAGGTTAGGTTAGGTTAGGTTAGGTTAGGTTAGGTTAGGTTAGGTTAGGTTAGGTTAGGTTAGGTTAGGTTAGGTTAGGTTAGGTTAGGTTAGGTTAGGTTAGGTTAGGTTAGGTTAGGTTAGGTTAGGTTAGGTTAGGTTAGGTTAGGTTAGGTTAGGTTAGGTTAGGTTAGGTTAGGTTAGGTTAGGTTAGGTTAGGTTAGGTTAGGTTAGGTTAGGTTAGGTTAGGTTAGGTTAGGTTAGGTTAGGTTAGGTTAGGTTAGGTTAGGTTAGGTTAGGTTAGGTTAGGTTAGGTTAGGTTAGGTTAGGTTAGGTTAGGTTAGGTTAGGTTAGGTTAGGTTAGGTTAGGTTAGGTTAGGTTAGGTTAGGTTAGGTTAGGTTAGGTTAGGTTAGGTTAGGTTAGGTTAGGTTAGGTTAGGTTAGGTTAGGTTAGGTTAGGTTAGGTTAGGTTAGGTTAGGTTAGGTTAGGTTAGGTTAGGTTAGGTTAGGTTAGGTTAGGTTAGGTTAGGTTAGGTTAGGTTAGGTTAGGTTAGGTTAGGTTAGGTTAGGTTAGGTTAGGTTAGGTTAGGTTAGGTTAGGTTAGGTTAGGTTAGGTTAGGTTAGGTTAGGTTAGGTTAGGTTAGGTTAGGTTAGGTTAGGTTAGGTTAGGTTAGGTTAGGTTAGGTTAGGTTAGGTTAGGTTAGGTTAGGTTAGGTTAGGTTAGGTTAGGTTAGGTTAGGTTAGGTTAGGTTAGGTTAGGTTAGGTTAGGTTAGGTTAGGTTAGGTTAGGTTAGGTTAGGTTAGGTTAGGTTAGGTTAGGTTAGGTTAGGTTAGGTTAGGTTAGGTTAGGTTAGGTTAGGTTAGGTTAGGTTAGGTTAGGTTAGGTTAGGTTAGGTTAGGTTAGGTTAGGTTAGGTTAGGTTAGGTTAGGTTAGGTTAGGTTAGGTTAGGTTAGGTTAGGTTAGGTTAGGTTAGGTTAGGTTAGGTTAGGTTAGGTTAGGTTAGGTTAGGTTAGGTTAGGTTAGGTTAGGTTAGGTTAGGTTAGGTTAGGTTAGGTTAGGTTAGGTTAGGTTAGGTTAGGTTAGGTTAGGTTAGGTTAGGTTAGGTTAGGTTAGGTTAGGTTAGGTTAGGTTAGGTTAGGTTAGGTTAGGTTAGGTTAGGTTAGGTTAGGTTAGGTTAGGTTAGGTTAGGTTAGGTTAGGTTAGGTTAGGTTAGGTTAGGTTAGGTTAGGTTAGGTTAGGTTAGGTTAGGTTAGGTTAGGTTAGGTTAGGTTAGGTTAGGTTAGGTTAGGTTAGGTTAGGTTAGGTTAGGTTAGGTTAGGTTAGGTTAGGTTAGGTTAGGTTAGGTTAGGTTAGGTTAGGTTAGGTTAGGTTAGGTTAGGTTAGGTTAGGTTAGGTTAGGTTAGGTTAGGTTAGGTTAGGTTAGGTTAGGTTAGGTTAGGTTAGGTTAGGTTAGGTTAGGTTAGGTTAGGTTAGGTTAGGTTAGGTTAGGTTAGGTTAGGTTAGGTTAGGTTAGGTTAGGTTAGGTTAGGTTAGGTTAGGTTAGGTTAGGTTAGGTTAGGTTAGGTTAGGTTAGGTTAGGTTAGGTTAGGTTAGGTTAGGTTAGGTTAGGTTAGGTTAGGTTAGGTTAGGTTAGGTTAGGTTAGGTTAGGTTAGGTTAGGTTAGGTTAGGTTAGGTTAGGTTAGGTTAGGTTAGGTTAGGTTAGGTTAGGTTAGGTTAGGTTAGGTTAGGTTAGGTTAGGTTAGGTTAGGTTAGGTTAGGTTAGGTTAGGTTAGGTTAGGTTAGGTTAGGTTAGGTTAGGTTAGGTTAGGTTAGGTTAGGTTAGGTTAGGTTAGGTTAGGTTAGGTTAGGTTAGGTTAGGTTAGGTTAGGTTAGGTTAGGTTAGGTTAGGTTAGGTTAGGTTAGGTTAGGTTAGGTTAGGTTAGGTTAGGTTAGGTTAGGTTAGGTTAGGTTAGGTTAGGTTAGGTTAGGTTAGGTTAGGTTAGGTTAGGTTAGGTTAGGTTAGGTTAGGTTAGGTTAGGTTAGGTTAGGTTAGGTTAGGTTAGGTTAGGTTAGGTTAGGTTAGGTTAGGTTAGGTTAGGTTAGGTTAGGTTAGGTTAGGTTAGGTTAGGTTAGGTTAGGTTAGGTTAGGTTAGGTTAGGTTAGGTTAGGTTAGGTTAGGTTAGGTTAGGTTAGGTTAGGTTAGGTTAGGTTAGGTTAGGTTAGGTTAGGTTAGGTTAGGTTAGGTTAGGTTAGGTTAGGTTAGGTTAGGTTAGGTTAGGTTAGGTTAGGTTAGGTTAGGTTAGGTTAGGTTAGGTTAGGTTAGGTTAGGTTAGGTTAGGTTAGGTTAGGTTAGGTTAGGTTAGGTTAGGGGTTAGGTAGGTTAGGTTAGGTGAGGTTAGGGTAGGGTAGGTGAGGTAGGTTGGGTAGGTTAGGGGTTAGGTGTAGGTGAGGTAGGTTAGGTGTGGTAGGTGGTGGGTTAGGTGAGGTTGGTAGGGGTAGGGTAGGGTGAGGGTAGGGTAGGGGTGGGTGGTAGGTGAGGTTGGGTGGGTTAGGGTAGGGTAGGGTAGGGTAGGGGTAGGGTTAGGTTAGGGTTAGGGGTGGGTAGGGTAGGGGTGGGGTAGGGTGGGGTGGGGTGGGGTGGGGTGGGGAGGGGTCGGGGTGGTGGTGGGGTAGGGGAGGGTGGGATGGGGGGGAGGGGTGGGGAGGGGTGGGGTGGGAGGGTGGGTTGGGGTGGGGTGGGAGGAGGGGTGGGTGGGGAGGGTGGGGTGGGGTGGGGTGGGTGGGTGGGGTGGGGTGGGTGGGGTGGGGTGGGGAGGGGTGGGGTGGGTGGGGTGGGGTGGGGAGGGAGGTGGTGTGGGGTGGGGTGGGGTGAGGGTGGGGTGGGGTGGGTGGAGGGGTGGGGTGGGGAGGGGTGGGAGGGGTGGGGAGGGTGGGGGGTGGGTGGGGTGGGTGAGAGAGAGAGGGACGAAGAAGCCGGGGGGGGGGGGGAGTGTGAAGTAAGTACAGTTCCCGTAAAGTATCTCAGTTAAGTTTACGTTAAGTTCCGTTAAGTTAACGTTAAGTTAAGTCTAAGTTAAGTTCAGTTAA